>ML826001.1:16398-67073 GCA_009831015.1 Picea engelmannii | reverse complement strand
GGGGGGGGAGCTCTGGGGGCACCATAAGTGTCAGAGTTGTGTATTGTATAGGCTTGAGAGCCCATCTTGTATAGGGTAGTTGATACCCATTTGGCATAGGGTAGGGGGTATATTATCTGCTATTTGATTAAATTTCCTTGGAATATGTGTAAATGTGATTGAATCAAAGTTGTGAGATAGTAGTCTAACTTGCAGGTATTTGTGAAAGAGGAAAGGATTGCAAACGTGATATACATTGTTGAGCTGCATGATGACAAGATGGAAATATAATAGAATGCTAAGGTGACAAATGTGGTGGTGACTGGCCTCGGCGAGGAGACCAATGACAATGGTGTATTCATCTTGGTTATTGGTGGCCGAGCCCAAACAGATGTCACTGGAGTGGAGCAACACATGTGAGGGGGTATAGAGGGCCCAAGCGACTGAAGAGAGATTTTGGGTCCAACGACTGGCACCGTCAGCTTAACCGATGTGGCAGGATGATGGATGATGCATCTATAAATAACACGGATGATAGATCAGACATGTGGAATGGTAACGGAAAAGAAGACTAAAAACCCTATAAATGTGTACAAAGAAAAACCTAAGATAGAATGGCTACACTTAAGCGTAAAACTTCTTTAGGTACAACCCATTGACGGGTTCTTTGAGAGGGTAGCCTTCTGGAGAGGCCAAGATGTATGCCCCCTTAGTGAGGCAGTGTTAGACGATGTAGGGTCCATGCCATAGTGACTTGAATTTCCCCTAGCTGAGGGTATCATGGGTGATATCGTAGGCTAAGACGAGATCCCCTTCATTGAATGTGAGAAGGTTGACATGGCAGTCGAAGGTGGCTTTGGACCGTTTTTTAGCTACCTCTTTGTTCTGTAATGAAGATCGATGATCTTCATCTAGTGACTCTAAGGTCGGGAAGCGCTACACCATTGGAGCAGTGTCAGGTAGTATCTCGATGGGAGTGCGTAACGTGGGGATTTCGCACTCAATAGAGAGGGTGGATTCAATCCCGTGGACTAGGTGGAACAATGTAAAAACGGTGGCAATTTTGATTGTCGTGCGATAATCCCATAACGCGGAAACCAACATATGATGCCAACTGGTCTTATGTTTATTGACGGTACATTGTAGCATCATTTTGAGAACTTTGTTGACATCCTCGACCTATCCATTGGACTGAGGGTAGTATGGGGAGGAAAATTCATGGGACAAGCCTAACTTTGAGGAGAGTTCTGCGAAGATCTCATTCTCAAAGTGTTTATCGTGATCAGACACTATTTGTACAAGGACTTTGAATCAGAAAATGACATGGTTGAAGAAAAAATGTGTTGTTTTCTTAGCAGTATTGTTGAAAGTGGGCATGGATTCAACCCATTTGGTAAAGTAATCTACTGCCATGGCAATATACTTGTGTTCGTTACTGGATGGAGGATGGTAGGTCATGAATTTTATGCCCCATTTGAAGAAGGGGTCGACGATGATGACTAGATGCAGAAGAGCTGGTGGAACTTGTGATATGTGTGCATAGAGCTGGAATTTGTCGCATCGCTTGATAGTGTGGATGTAGTCATGAAACAATGTGGGACAGAAGTATCCTGCTTGAATGATTTTTTGGGTGGTGGACATACCCGAGAGGTGACCACTGCAAGCGCCGCTATGGAAATCATTCAAGACTCTTTTAGCTTCGTCAATGGTAAAACATCAATGAAGGATGGTGTCAACCCCACGTCAATAGATAATGTCTCCAATAAGGAGATATCAAGGGGCATGATGGAGAATGCATCGACGAGCATATCGAGAGAGATGAGACCCAAATTTCTATGTCTGTAGGTAGATGAGGAGATCATCGTACCAAGGGTCATCGGAGGGGATGAAGAAGAGGTGTTCATCAGGGAAATTTGTATTAACGGGGGATGCTTTAGTGTCCAAGGGAAAAGTCGTAATGAGTTCGGTGAGGAAAATTACTTCCTTTATTTTGGGAGTTGAGAACTATAGGTTGTATTCATGGAGGATAATGATCCATCAGGAAAATTTTCCATTAATCTGTCGATGACTAAGCAAGTATTGCATGGGGTTAGAATCTGCTATGACTTTGGTAGTTCAAAGCATGATATAATGGAAAAAAATTTGGACTGGGAGGACAACTACTAGGGAGAGTTCCTCATCATAATTGTACTTAAGGGGTGGCCCTGAAATATTTTTATTGATTTAGTAAATGACATGTTCACGCCCATCATCCCCTAATTGGACGAGGACTCCTGCTACTGAGATGACTAAGGATGACAAGTAGAGGATGTAATCGTGATCATTGTTTGGAGGACTAATAAAAGGGGCATTGGATAGGTCATATTTAAAATCATCAAAACTTGTTTTACCATGTTCATCCCATCGAAATGGGATATCATGACAGAGGAGGCGAAGGAAACCATGTGCGCGAGTGGCATAGTTTGGGAAAAAGCGACGTAAAAAGTTGGATTTTCTTTGCAATCTCTGTATTTGGCATAAATTCCTTGGTGGGGGAATTTCCATGATAGCCTAGACCTTGATGGGGTCCACCATGATGTCATGTTGGGAAAAAATGAACCCAAGGAGACGTTCGAGAGTGATGCAAAATACACACTTGAGGGGGTTCAAGCGGATATTATACTGACGACATCATTGGAAAATGATACATAAGTCATCTAAATGTTGAGTTCTATTTTTGGATCGAGAAGTGAGGTCGTCCAAATAAGTGATGATGATGCAAGCAATATCATGGAAAACATAGGTCATGGCCCATTGAAACATAGCACCTGTGTTCTTGAGTCCAAAAGGCATGACACGATAAGTAAAGGTACCCCAAGGGTAGTAAAAGTGGTTTTATATTGATCTGTTGGATGCATTTAGATTTGATTGTAGGTGGAGAACCCATCCATAAAGGACAGTGCTTCATGGTTGGCACAGTTGTCGATAATTTAGTCAATGAAAGGGGTTGGAAAGTCGTCTTTTGGACAAGCAAGGTTGAGATCACGAAAGTATGTGTAAACATGAATAGTGACCTATTTTTTGTTAACAGGGATGGGGTTGGATACCCACGATGTGTACACAATGGGATAAATGAATCCAATAGAGCATAACTTGTCAATTTCAAATTTGATAGCCACAACTTTGGATGGGTGAAGGGGTCATTGCTTTTGACGAACTGGGGTGATATCTATCCAAGTGTCTATGCAGTGTTCGATGATAGATGGGTCAAGGTCGAGAATCTTTGTATATGATGAGGAAAAAATGTCTTGGTATTCCTGAAAGAGGGTTTTATAAGCAATGAGTTTTTCAGGGGAGCATGCGGTGCCAATGGTGATTAGTTATTCTTTCTATGCATAGGAATAACATATCTTTCATCAGATCTACTCATATTGAACCTTCTGTCTTCTAACCATGCCCTAGTTTTCAAGATAGGATAAAATTTATCAAATATACCTAGATCCATACTTTCGAAACAAAAATTTCCACTTATCTTACTTTTCTCAGAACACAAAGCTTTCAAATCTTAAAAAAAAATAATTCACTGTTCTTACCTCTATCGGAGCACAAAGCATTCAGATCTTACCTCTTTTCTTCAGATCAACCTCCTTTCTTATCACAGAGATTTGCAAGCCAAGCAACAGATCTATGCACAGATCTTTATTTCTTTTCCTCAGTTCCCAACAATCACAGTTTTTGGTCTCGACAATGGAACCATTTGTTGGCACAGGAGAAGACCCAGGTTTCAACACTTCAACAGTGCACTAACAAAACCCTAACTATTGGCCCTTTCATAAACATCTGTGAAGCAGATGAAGTCTCACCCGAGGTAGAGGCAGGGGTGGTTGCAGGACTCCAGTGTCTGAAACCTTAGTTGGGACATAGATCTATGATTACAACACCTTAAAAGAACACTTAGCAATTATCATTCATTATCATCTAGCATGTATTTACTTCGCAGACAAAACCCTAATAACAGAGCAATGTAGTATTCACTCAGATATAATATATTCAAGCACTAAGCATATCAACACAGATCAGATCTAGTATCTTATTCACATCATTAAGCACTGAGCTATCATATCATGTCTATCTAAGCATACATTATTACACCACGCATTAACCATATGAACAATAAAACAATCACAATGCACAAAGCAACCATAACACAAGATATATGTGGTTCACCCCCAGCCTGGGGCTACATCCACAAAATCTTCTTCTATTTATTATCTTCAATCAATCGTCTACATGCACAGAGCCACAAGATCTTACTCCACATAGGACAGGATCTGTGCGCACTCCGCCAGATCCTCCTTCCCCAAGCTAGGTTAAAGCACGAAGCCTTCTTACTGTCTATACACAAGCTTCTTACAATCACTTGCACTTAGCTCTGCAAGTTCTTAACACATAGCATGCACTAAGCATCCACAACTATTCACACTTGTCACATTGGCCTCTTCCTACATCACCTATATATCTATTTATACATTGAAAAATGGGCCTAAACATGGGTAAACCCATGGGTCGACATCTCCATACCCGTTACATAAGCCCAAAACCTAAAAATCCCTAAAACGGGGCAGAGATTCCACGATCTCTACTTCAACTTGCGCTCTGCCTTCGACAGTCTGTCTAAGTCCCAAAATAGGTCAAACCTGACCAAGGATCTCCAAAACTTGGTCAAGGGCCAATATTTGGAAACACATGAAGAGGTGTTGTGACCCACCTAGGATATCCGTCTGTCGAGATGTGCAAACACATGCGTGCCACCCTTAGTGAGTAATAATTGTGCATGTACAGAGATGTCCTTGTCACCATCAAATATCTACGGTCTCATTCGTCTCATACATCAAGATAGTGACATGTCAATTCTACTATACCTAAGGAAAATCCTATTACGACAAATATTAACATTAAATGTTAGAATCTTGCTCGGTGGTTTTTCACCCATGGCGATAAATATGGTAGACATGCCCCATGAATACCAATCAGATAATATGTTTCGCAAATTGAGAATGTCGAGTGGGAGTGTCATGAAACTCCCACTCATTTATGGTTCAACAGGACAACCGAAATATTATAAATTTGAATTCCCCGAGGGGAATCGATGGGTTCCCTATGACACTCTCAGTTATTAATGACCTCAACATGCCTCCTAGTTGTATCGCATTACCTGTCGACCCACTTTCCTTTTCCCAATGCAAATGTTGGCCAACTCAATATTGGCCTCCCTATTCTCTATAAGAAAGGGTTCACGCTCTTTGTATGTGGAAATAGTAGCAAGAAAAGTGAGCAACAATACATCCTCTTTGACCCAATCTTAGCCATCCACATAATCCCTATAAAATAGTTTCAATGGCATTGTCAAGTAGACCATATACCCGCACATCTGCAGTTAGTAATAGTTGAAGAAATAGACACTCTAGAAATGTGCACCAAGTGCAATCAAGACCGCAAGAACATTGAGGTTGTGTGACTACAGGCGTAGCGCATGGTTCCCCCTAGGGGGGATCCAAATATGATACTTCAGTCAAACACCCTCAAGATCCACACCCTTGTGCAATAAAAAACACAGTCCAACCCCACAAGTACAAAACGATAAAGGATCGATCCTAACATCTGTAGTTCCAACCTCTTATCACGACAGGGCTCCATCCAGATGGCATCGGAACTTGCAACACTAATAGATGCACTCAGAAGGTCATTATTGTTGCAACAAAAAATACATACAAATATTATTCATAACATCAACCATCTGTGTCAACAACTCAACCACCCAACATGAGTATCAATCATTCCACCACGATCGTCAATTTCCAAGAACAGGTCCAGTATCCCCGCTCGGGTACTTCAATTCAACCCATCAACACACATTTTACTAGATGGAAAAACTAGTGGTATTCCATTGGGACCCATACCAAATCCAATCCTACATGATTGTGCTACCACTCTACTCTCTAAATTAAGTGAGCGCAACCATGAACTAGTCCAAGCTCATGCACAATTACAACTCCAACACCAAGTGGACATTGTCGCACATACTTTTATGCATGAAAAATATTAAAAGGAGATTCATGATCATCAAGAATTACAGAAGAGGTATGAAATAGAAAGTGCAACACATGTAGTTGCACAATCCCAATACATTGAGCTAAGTACAAAAGTCACTGACCTTCTTGGAGTTGTGGACATACTGTATGCACAAATTCGTACCACTTCAACGTAGGGGCATGATACTCCCCCTAATCTTAAGCTCTCGATCATAAAGGCCCAACTACAGACTCTCGAGCTAGAATCAAGAAAGGAATCATTGGGAAATCTCCCTGAATGATTAATGCCAGCAACAAAAGGGGACATGAAACAACCAGAGGATGAGTTGGCTAGGTAGTTAGGATCACCTTGATTCTAAAAAGGCTATGTGGACTGTAGATAAGTGCTAGGAGTGTGTGAGATAGTTTTTCAGTAGAGCGAGTGGAGCAGAGATGAAAGAGATAGAGCTCTCGAGAAGAAAAAAATATAAAAGGAATCAACGACATCAGTGTTGGGTGCATGCCTATTTTGAGGAAATACCCAATTTTGGTAAGGAAAGGCCTAATTTTGGAGAAAAACTGGTAGGAAAAGAAACACATGCAAGGAAAAGTTGCATACAAAGGAGGAAAGAATGCAAGGCACGCAGGTAGTTAGACCTAACCATGTTAGGGTTAGGTTTTTGGTACGAGATTGTAATGGCTAATAATCTTGTAAAACAATATAAATAAGAACCTAGGAGGTCTAGTGCTATAGCGGGAAAAACCCCTACGGACTACACTAGGGTTCTAAAGTGCATGCAGAGATAACCGTCTAAAGTCTCATACTTTTAACAACTATCCCGGCATTACCCCACAATCATACATAAAAAACAAAGTATAGGGATCCAATAATCTTACCTTAAACTCCACGTCTGGTGTTGATCCCTTTCCGCTCAGTTGTTTCTCGACTATGAATCTTCTCCCAAGGCCAACCTACATTCACCAAAAGACAAACAAGAAACTACAAGCATGCATTATATATATGGATTAGTGGGTTAGATATCATAACAAAAACACAAATAAAACATGAAGATTGAAGACATCATTTGGCGAGATGGAAAAAGTATTTCTTTATATTAATCTCACAAAGTCGCTTACAATATGAGACCTGCAACTACTCCTCAAACTCGGTCCAAGGATCCTCTTCACCGTGCACCAGCTTCTTCCACGTATTCTTCTCCTCTTCAGTTCTCTCTAGGGAAATGGCAAGGGTTTGCAATGGAGGAAAAAGGGCTAGAAAAAAGAATTATGGCTCAAACTCACAATGTGGTTGCAAAATATTGGGGCAAAGGGGCAATACTGAAATGGGCAGAGTTCCTTTGCTCCCATGCTTCCTCTAGGAATGGGACCCCAACACCTTCTTTTATAGGCCAAAAAGATAGTTATTCGGTTGGGTGACCGACTATGGGTGGTCAAATGGTTAGGTAACTTCCCGAAAACCTGTATCCCTTTGCAATTTTTTATTTTTCGTGCTTTTTTTGAGTATACGTAGGCTGTAATGGTGCAACAAGTGTGTGTATGCAAGCAGTAGTGGTGCAGGGCATGTACATCTTCAAAAAAATGGTTTTTTAGAAGAGTTGTTCAATGATGGCTTGGAAAAAATAGCAAGATGGCCTAATGCCAGGTATGCATGTCTAGTGCAATTTAGGGTTATAACATCTAGGTTGGGCCCCACTGGTTGGTCATGTTCAGAAGGTTCCAAAGTTTCTAGTTCAGTTATTGTGGTTCTGATACATTTTTTAAGATTTTTAGATGTAGAAGAGTCAAGTAGGTTAGATATTGAGGGTTAGATCACAAGCTGAGGAGCCTGGTGTGATCTAGTCTGCCTCACAGAGGTTGTGGAACCTTTTTCATGATTGTATGGTAGAAGATGTAGTGCGCGCAATGCCATATTTTGCAGTAAACCTAATAAAAGAGTAGAGAATCTAGATCTTTGTGGACGTAGCCCAAGAGGGTGTGAACCACGGTAAAACATGTGTTATCTGTAATGTTTTTTGCATGTTTTATTATGTCAGTGATTAGTTTATAATGAATCAATGAATGGATAAAATGAATATGTTAGAATGCATGTATGGCTTAAAAGATGAATGAATCTTAGGAATCAAAGAACGAATACTCATATCAAGGCCTTAAGAAGATGGAATACAATCCTAGAACCCCACTCATTCCTAGATTGCAAGCACCTGAGCATTGTAGTCACCCATAGAACTATCTTGGGTGATTGATCATTGCAGTCACCCTGAGAATTGCAGTCACCCATAGATTGTGAAGTGCACTCTATGTGATGTGTTTCCTTCTTGTTTACCAAGAGGGATGGTAGTTTTAGATGGGTTTTTGGAAACCTATTTAGATCTGAATCTTGGTCAGCCCAAGAAGTAGAAAGAGAGAGAAGAAACTCAACAAATGGTTTTGTTTTCGGCTGGAACTGCATGCGATTGAGTGGACAAGATCCGTAAAAGAAGCATGCAAAGAATGAAGGTATAAAAAGGAATGTTCAAACCATGGAATCCAATGAAGGCAGAGATCGAAAGATGGTTAAAAGCAAAGGAACTTAAGTTTGCAAAAAAGGATAATATGAACCCTAAGATACCCGTGCAAATATCTGGATAAATGCGTGTTTAGCGACTTGCATGAGGTATTCTTCTGTGATTTCTCAATGTGTTGCAGGAGTGGCTATTCAGGTTAAAATAAAACCACCCAACAAATCGAATTAGAAAACTGGAGTGGAATCCTATGGATATCGCTCAGTTACAACAAGTTAACAACAGATTTACACGCGCAGTAGACTTCTGGTTATACAGTATTGTTGCAGGATTTATCACTGAATTTGTAGTAGATACTGCAAAGTCTTACAACCCAACAGAGCAGTATTTTGTAAAAGGACCTAGAGCTAGGTATATCAGATCATCGTATACTTCAATCAAGATTTTACTATATAGAAATGGTGTGATGACTATGGAATCAGACAACTAAACTTCCCTGCCTACATGGGGGAAGGGGAGAAGCACTGACAAGAGGTGGAAAAATGGAGGAAGAAATGGATAAGGGAAAGAAGAAGGAGGCCATGGACCTAATCATGATGGAGGAAGAGGAGATAAAGTAAATAATGGAAACTGTTGGAAAGATGCGTAGTGGAGCAACCTACCAATATAATATGAATAATAAGAAGAGAGCCCTAGATGATAGAGAGGGCTTGGCAAGTGATGAGGAAGAGGTAGAGGATCTTCGGGCTGTGGAGAAGATTGAGGAAATATTGCGCACAACATATGAAAGGAAGACAGGAGGTCCAAGGGAAGGAACAAAAGGCATAATTCCAATCTAGGTCAGTGTCAATGTGGAACCCATAAACCCATGTGCGACTAGTACACCAAAAAGAACAACACCATTTAGACAACCAAATTTCAGTGGAAGAAATACAACATAAAATTCATCCAAACAAGGAGCAACAACTGGAGGAGCTAGTTTAGGAAGTAATAGCCAAGTATCTACATTGTGCAGAGGTAGTAGTTTAATATAGTTCAATATGGAAGGACATGATCCCATGATTAGGTTACTAGAATTTCAGGGAGAGACATCAGAGGACCCTGAAAAGCACTTGTTCATCTGTGAGATGATCTAGGAAGCAAAGAAGATCACAAATGATGATACAAAACTTATGCAGTTAGATATCATGCTAAGATACCGTGCACTAGATTGGTACATGAGCCTAACTCTAAATATTCCGCTAGGAGTAACAAGGACTACTGTAGATGTGAAGAGGCTATTGATCAATGAATTTCAAAAGCCTAGATCAGAAGATCAGTACATGAATGAGATGATTGAAATCATGCAGAAAACAAGAGAGAATGTTTGGGAGATTGATCAGAGGTTCAAGCGTCTAAAAGGGAAGTTAAAGTATGTAATGATTGACATGCAACATAGGCACTTATTTATGAACTCATTGTTACCACATTTGAAATACCCTTTAAGAAAACAAAAGTTCCAAACTCGGGCAGAGGCTCTATAGAAAACCTTACAACTGGAAAAGAACCAGTATCAGAAGATAGATCCAACAATAGAGGATTTGAAGGAGGATCTGAAGAACCTCACATTTCAAATTAACCAAAATAAGGGAAAAGAGAAAAGATAAGTTGTTTGGTGTACCACATGCGGGACAGAAGGACACCACAAGAATGAATGTCCAACTTCTGTGCAGTATATGGAAATAGGATAACCAAACCCTTTTCCAATAGGAGGATCGTAGTGCGAGATTTGTAAGATGCATGGGCATGATCCATATCATTTTCCAATGATGCAGAAGTATCATACAGTACCTAAGAGTTCATACTGTAATTTTTTACAGTCAATGGGTCATGATGATAAAGATTGTAGGACAATGGAGTTGATGTGAGAAAGAACTTCAAATAATTATAGGGTGGAAGCATAAATGATGACAGGGAAAAATGAACCTCATTTCAACCAGGTACCACCTCCATATAATAATGCGCAGCAGTAGTATATCACTGCGCAAACTCAATACAACGCACAACCATAGTATAACCCCGCTTAGTATAACCAGGTACCTCATCATAACGCACCGTGAGGAGATCAAGCTGGATACATAGGTGGAGGATGATGTAATGTACCTTTCCAAATAGGAGCTCTAGAGAGGAGGTTTAATGGTATAAACTAACCCGTTAGACTATATCCAGGGCCAGAAAGGGGTAAACAGGGTTACTATAGGTCAGTCCAGTCACAGGTGTTATATTCAGAAAGTGACATTGAGCTAAAAGTGGCTAAAAGTGATTTTAAGCCAATTTGAGCTAAAAATAGAACAAATGAGCTAAAATTAGAAGTCAACAACGAATTAGGGTTTTGGGTAGCTATAAGAGAAGGTTCAGTGACCTAATTCATCATTATGCAGATTTTGACTTGTCATTGAGGAGAGAGGCGCATCTCAGGAGAGATAGTTTAGTGGATTCCAAGAGGAAGATAGCAGTTGGTTGATTTCGGTGTTGAGAGACACACCCTAGTCACTGGGAAGATCACACAAGTCTTCCATCATTCTTTAACAAAAGTTACATAGGTTCCAATAGTAAGGGTGCACTTATTCAGGGTGAGGGCACATCTTTTGAGGAGGTTCAATGGATCGACTTATCCCATCCAGGGAGAGTTCAGAGATTCCCCTCCAACCCAGTTGAGAGGAAGGAAAGTACATATTTTACCTGGTTCATTGTAATATTCAGATGGAGGAATCATTTGCGACACACTTTCCAGACATTGGGAGTGTGACACTTTGGGCGGACACATTCAAGGTTCCCGAGTGATCATCAAATCAAATCCAGGGAAACCCTTCTGTCCCATTTCATAGTAGGCCAAGGCGATCATTTTGAGACATATCTCAACTGATTCTGATGGGGTAATCACTAGGGCACATTTTTCCAGTGGTAGAGGGGAACATTCCCCCAGGGGAATCCATCTGGGGTCTAGACACACTAGCAGAGGGGCCAGTCAGTCACTAGGACTGAGAGGTACATAAGGGTGCACCATTTGAGATAGTTTCCAGGCCATTCCAAGAGGTTTATCCACTAGAGTGAACTTTTTGGACTTGCAGCAGTTACCGTGCGAGCTACCATAGTTCCAGTTCATCCATTGATCCCACAATGCTCATCTATTATCGGGTATTATCATTTAGTTTGATTATTGTATTCCAAATAAGATCCTTTTTTTCATTTGATCTAGTCGAGTGATTCATTTTTATTCAGCCACATTTGGAATTTGTACTCCACAGAGATATCATAATATAAACTTTGCAGTATTTTGTCGCATTTGTTATTTGTATGATAAATGTAAACAATTAATCCTACACACACATTATCGGAGTTTCCTAGACAATCCAAGTCAGGAACATTATAGTGGTATCAGAGCTTTAGTCCTGCCATCCTTTGACTAAAGACAATGAGTGCAACAGAGGACCTAGAGGGTCATGAGCACGTAGGTGAAAAATATGTCACTTCCAACAGAAGCAAGGAGAGCAGACTTAGATCTGATTTTCCCCCTTTTACTCCCAGCTCAGAGGAAGAGGAAGAGGCACAAAGGGAAGCAGAGAGAAGGGAAGAGTGAGAGGTTGAGCGTGAGGCGAAGAGGATGTTAGGAGACAGATATGAGAGACCAGAGGGTAGTGGTAAGTACCCCATGGACCCAAAAGCAACCTGGATGCAGTTACTTGAAAATCTGGTAGTCAGTCAGTAGGCCATGACTCAGTCCTTTGTGCATATGGTCGATATACTGGCCATAGTGGACACCTCGGGCACACAAGCCCAACATGCGACACAGGGGAACTCAAGGGTAGGTAGTAGACCCCAGTCTCCTACTTGCACATAGACCTCTTCAAGTAGGATTCCCATGCCATTGTTCCCAAGTTTCCAGAGGGAACCTTCAGTAGCAACACAACAATTGATCCAGGTGGATATTTGTGGCCACCCAACTTTTCCAACTTGCTCAAAACAATTGTCTAGCAATTTTGGCAATTTACTATTTTTAGTAATTTTTAACTTCTAGGGCCATTTTGAGGGTCTAAATGAAGGTTTTTTAGGATCGAGCTTCTCCATGAATATCCTCGACGATACCTTTCCAACGAGCTATCATATGCCTAAAACAGAGATCGTATGCAAAAGTTACGACCCCGGGAAGTTGATGTACTAACTTACCCAAACGGGGCCCACATGACTTTTGGCACTTCATCTCCTAGGGTTACGTTTTTGGATGTCTAGGGTTTTGGGCATTTTAGTTTATTGTAAAATGGCCTTCAGAGCCTCATTGTAATCATCTTCTTGCGAATGCGAGTAGCTGTCACATCTCTTCTCAGAGATAAGTTTCCACCATTCTAGCGAGTCTTTCGCTCTGTATTTTTACAGTCTTTGTACATTTCTTTCATTAATAGAAAATCGTGTATTATTGTATATCTATGTTTATGGTTTCATATCTGATACATTTTTGTTATATTATTGGATATATTTGATATCTCTGTGCATTTCTTTATTATATCTCTGCTCTCATTTCGTGTCGAAAATAAATATGGATCATTGGTATCAGAGTAGGCTATTCTTGATCGTTTTATTCAGTGCATGTCCTCGATGAGGTCTGAGTATAGAAAGTCGGGTCTCGAGCTTGTCTCTCTTGACGACAATTTCTCTCGCACACCCAAGAAACCCTCAATGGTGGAAGAAAAGAAAAACGACAGAGCAAACGATCCTATCAATCTGTTGCTTGAGCAAGCTCTCATGCGACAGAGGGATGAAATGATGGAGAATTTTTCCCACATCCTTCAACGCCTATCGATAGCAATAGGTGCATATTCATCAAGAGGCCACTTTGGAGGCATCTCACCTTTCAAGGTACAAGTTAATTTTGATATTCTTGTATTTGAAGGACAGATAGATGTAGAAGCTCTAGACAAATGGTTAAATCTGCTAGAAAGTTATTTTTATGTTCACAATTTTTCCGACAGAGAAAATATCACCTTCGCACTCCTTAAATATCTCCCCCATGTCAAAAATTGGTGGGAAATTTACTAGGAGAAAAGTTCCACAAAGGAGTCTGGAATATATGGGGTCAAGCCCACTTGGGATTTTTGTGTGGATGCAGTAAAGGAACAGTATTACCCTATTGGAAACTATGAGGACGAGTACATGAGATGGACCACACTGTGGTAAGAGAGGGGCCAAGCAATTTCGGAGTTCACCAATACCTTCCATACTTTGTGCATCAAGCTGGGTATCAAAGACTCCAAAAAAAAATTGGTTCTGAAATATTGTGGGGCTCTACACAGATACATCCAAATTGAAATGGATTTTTTGAACATCTCATCACTCGGTGTTGATTATCGATATGTTGTTAAAATCGAGCATAAATTTAAGCACTCAAACAAATGGGAGTTTGGGTCTACAAATATGAAACAACCAAAGTATGACAAAGACGACCCTAACAAACAGTCTCTCGAAAACCAGTCCAAGCCACAGGAAAAGAAGGGTCATGGGAAGACAAAGAAGGACACCGAAAAATGGTGTGATTTCCACAAAAGCCCTTGGCACAACACCGATGAATGTTTCTCAAAACAATCATTGGTGGTCGAGATCAAAGACAAAGAGCCGAACCCTGATTCAGAATTTGATTCTAAAAATACTGGTAAAGTACAGATCATTGACGCAGACCCCATTGCTATTGTCGCGACCACAACAATTCAACCAAAAGAACAAATAGACCCTGAAGAGGGGGAGCAAATTTTTCATTCACAGATGTGGATGAAGGGGACCCCGCTACATTTTATTGTTGATAGTGGAAGCTAGAAGAACCTCATCTCAGCAGAGGTCGTCAAATAGTTGGGATTGTTGACAACACCACACCCGTAGCCATACAACATTGGGTGGCTTCACCAAGGACGAGATCTTCGTGTCAGCCAGCAGTGTCGATTGTCATATGACATCCAGCCCTTCAAGGATGAGGTATTATGTAATGTTGCTCCACTGGATGTCTTTCATGTCCTCTTGGGCCAACCATATATGTGGAAGTGCCATGTTGTTTATGAGTCTCGACCCCGAAGTGTCATTGTTTCTTTGGGGGGTCATCTCTACAGAATACCAGAGGTAGTTCCGACTATTGTTCCACCTAAAAAGTGTCGCAAGGTAGTATCTCATACTACAAAATTCATCTTCTTCACAATCTGTTCAAAAGGTGTTCAAAAGGATACTGCAACCACTACAGCCTAACTTGTCTCGAGCTTGTCTCTCTTGAGGACAATCACTCTCACACACCCAAGAAACCCTCAATGGCGGAAGAAAAGAAAAATGACGGAGTAAACAATCCTATCAATCTATTGCTTGAGCAAGCTCTCACGTGACAAAGGGATGAAATGATGGAGAATTTTTATCACATCCTTCAATGCATGTTGATAGCAACAGGTGCATCTTCATCAAGTGGCCACTTTGGAGGCACCTCACCTTTCAAGGTCCAAGTTAATTTTGATATTCTTGTATTTGAAGGACAGATATATGAAAAAGCCCTAGACAAATGGTTAAATCTACTAGAAGGTTATTTCTCTGTTCACAATTTTTTCAACAGAGAAAAGATCACCTTCGCACTCCTTAAATATCTCCCGCATGTCAAACATTGGTGGGAAACTTACTAGGAGCAAAGTTCCACAGAGGAGTCTGGAATATATGGGGCCGAGCCCACTTGGGATTTTTTTGTGGATGCGGTAAAGGAACTGTATTACCCTATTGGAAACTATGAGGACTAGTACATGAGATGTACCACATTATGGAAAGAGAGGGGCCAAGCAGTTCCAGAGTTCACCAATACCTTCCATACCTTGCACACCAAGCTGGGTATCAAAGACTCCGAACAAAATTTGGTTATGAAATATTGTGGGGCTCTACATAGATACATCCAAACTGAAATGGATTTTCTGGACATCTCATCACTCGGTGCTACTTATCGATATGTTGTTAAAATCGAGTAGAAATTTAAGCACTAGAACAAACGGGAGTTTGGGTTTGCACATAATTGCATATCTGATACATTTCTGTTATATTATTGGATATCTGTGATATCTCTGTGCATTTCTTTATTATATCTCCACTCTCATTTTGTGCCAAAAATAAATCCGGATCAGTGGTATCAGAGCAGGTTGTTCTTGATCGTTTTATTCAGTGCATGTCCCCGACGAGGTCTGAGTATAGCAAGTTGGATCTTGAGCTTGTCTCTCTTGAGGACAATTTCTCTTGCACACACAAGAAACCCTCAATGGTGGAATAAAAGAAAAATGATAGAGCAGACGATCATATCAATCTGTTGCTTGAGCAAGCTCTCACATGACAGAGGGACGAAATGATGGAGAATTTTTCCCACATCCTTCAACACCCGCCGATAGCAACAGGCGCATCTTCATCAAGAGGCCACTTTGGAGGCACCTCACCTTTCAAGGTACAAGTTAATTTTGATATTCTTGTATTCGAAGGATAGATAGATGAAGAAGCCCTAGACAAATGGTTAAATCTACTAGAAGGTTATTTCTCTATTCACAATTTTTCCGACAAAGAAAATATCACCTTTGCACTCCTTAAATATCTCCCCCATGTCAAAAATTGGTGAGAAAGTTACTGGGAGAAAAGTTCCACAAAGGAGTTTTGAATATATGGGGTCGATCTCACTTGGGATTTTTTTGTGGATGCAGTAAAGGAACAATATTACCCTATTGGAAACTATGAGGACCATTACATGAGATGGACCACACTGTGGCAAGAGAGGGGCCAAGCAGTTCCAGAGTTCACCAATACCTTCCATACCTTGCGCACCAAGATGGGTATCAAAGACTCTGAATGAAATTTTGTTCTGAAATACCATTTGGCTCTACATAGATACATCAAAATTGAAATGGATTTTATGGACATCTCATCACTCAGTGCTGCTTATCGATATGCTTTAAAATCAAGCAGAAATTTAAGCACCAGAACAAACGGGAGTTCAGGTCTGCAAATCTGCAACAACCAAAGTATGACAAAGACGACCCTAACAAACAGTCTCTTGAAAACCAGTCCAAGCCACAGGAAAAGAAGGGTCACAAGAAGACAAAAAAGGACACCGAAAAATGGTGTGATTTCCACAAAATTCCCTGGCACAACACCGATGAATGTCGCTCAAAACAATCATTGGTGGCCGAGATCAAAGACAAGGAGCCGAACCCTGATTCATAATATGACTCTAAAAATACTGGTAAAGGACAGATCATTGACACAGACCCCACTGCTATTGTCACAACCGCAACAATTCAACCATAAGAACCAACATATCCTGAAGAGAGGGGGCACGTTTTTCATTCATAGATGTGGATGAAAGGGACCATGGTGCATTTTGTTGTTGATAGTAGAATCCAAAAGAACCTCATCTCAGTAGAGGTCTTCAAACAGTTGGGATTGTCAACAACACCACACCCGTAGCCATACAACAATGGGTGGCTTTGCCAAGGACAAGGTCTTCGTGTCAACCAGCAGTGTTGATTGTCATACGACATCCAACCCTTCAAGGATGAGGTATTATGTGATGTTTCCCCACTGGATGTCTGTGATGTTCTCTTGGGCCAACCATATATGTGGAAGTGTCATGTTGTTTATGAGTCTCGACCCTGCAGTCTCATTGTTTTTCTGGGGGGTCATATCTACAGAATACCAAAGGTAGTTTTGACTATTTTTCCACCTAAAAAGTGCCACAAGGTAGTATCTCATACTACAAAAATCATCTTCTTCACAATCTATTGAAAAGGTGAACAAAAGGATATTGCAACCACTACAGCCTCGGCCCAAGCACCTTCTATCCAACAGAAGCAGGTCGACAGGATTGTAGAAACGTGTAAAGATTCCTTTTGCACAAAATAATCTCATGTATTTGGACTAGTTAAAATGGTCCAACCCTTCCAGCCACATACTCATGATAGCCTTCCACAAACTGAGCAGCGCGACATCTCCAGCAAGGCAAACAACTCACCAAGATTCAGATCCAATAAACTCTTTTTCCTCTCCCCTGGGCACTCAATGAAATGGATACCATTGCTTGCTAAGGAGTCAGGATTGATCTAGGTGGATATTGGTGGCCACCCACCTTTTCCAACTGGCTCAAAACATTTTTCTAGCAATTTTGGCAATTTACTATTTTTAGTAGTTTTTAACTTCTGGGGCCATTTTGAGGGTCTAAATGAAGGTTTTTCAAGATCAAGCTTCTGAATGATATCCAAAGGAATGATTGAGCCCCCAAAATTAATCTCATCAACGATACCTTTCTAACGAGCTATCATACGCCTAAAACGAAGGTTGTATGCAAAAGTTATGACCCCGAGAAGTTGATGTACTAACTTACTCAAACGGAGCCCACATGAATGTTGGCGCTTCATCTCCTAGGGTTAGGTTTTTGGATGTCTATGGTTTTTGGCATTCTGGTTTATTGTAAAAATGCCTTCAAAGCCTCATTGTAATCATCTTCCCTTGAATGCAAGTAGCCATCACATCTCTTCTCAAAGATAAGTTGCCACCATTCTAGTGAGTCTTTCGCTCTGTATTTTTACAATCTCTGTACATTTCTTTCATTGATATAAAATCATGTATTATTGTATATTTGTGTTTATGGTTTTATATCTGATACATTTCTATTATATTATTAGATATATGTGATATCTCTATGCATTTATTCATTATATCTTTACTCTCATTTCGTGCCAAAAATAAATCTGGATATGTGGTATCAGAGCAGGTTGTTCTTGATCATTTTTTTCAGTGCATGTCCCCGACGAGGTCCAAGTACAGAAATTTGGGTCTCGAGATTGTCTCTCTTTATTAAAATTGCTCTCGCACACCCAAGAAACCCTCAATGGCGGAAGAAAAGAAAAAATACGGAGTAGACAATCCTATCAATATGTTGCTTGAGCAAGCTCTCACACGATAGAGGGACGAAATGATGGAGAATTTTGCCCACATCCTTCAATGTCTGTTGATAGAAATAGGTGCATATTCATCAAGCGGCCACTTTGGAGGCACATCACATTTCAAGGTAAAATTTAATTTTGATATTCCTGTATTTGAAGGACAGATAGATGAAAAAGCCCTAGACAAATGGTTAAATATGCTAGAAGGTTATTTCTCTGTTCACAATTTTTTTGACAGAGAAAAGATCACCTTCGCACTCCTTAAATCTCTCCCCTGTGTCAAACAATGGTGGGAAACTTACTAGGATAAAATTTCCACAGAGGAGTCTGGAATATATGGGGCCGAGCCCACTTGGTATTTTTTTTTGAATGCGGTAAAGGAACAGTATTACCCTATTGGCAACTATGAGGACCAGTACATGAGATGGACCATACTGCAGCAAGAGAGGGGCCAAGCAGCTCTAGAGTTCACTAATACCTTCCATACCTTGCATACCAATATGGGTATCAAATACTCTGAACGACATTTGGTTCTGAAATATCGTGGGGCTCTACACAGATACATCCAAACTGAAGAGGATTTTCTAGACATCTCATCACTCGGTGTTGCTTATCGATATGTTGTTAAAATCGAGTAGAAATTTAAGCACTAGAACAAAATGGGAGTTTGGGTCTGCAAATCTGCAACAACCAAAGTATGACACAGACGACCCTAACAAATAGTCTCTTGAAAACCAGTCCAAGCCACAGGAAAAGGAGGGTCACAAGAAGACAAAGAAGGACACCGAAAAATGGTGTGATTTCCACAGAAGCCCCTGGAACAACACCGATGAATGTTTCTCAAAACAGTAATTGGTGGTCGATATCAAAGACAAGGAGCCGAACCCTAATTCAAAATCTGATTATGAAAATACTGGTAAAGGACAGATCATTGACGCAGACCCCACTGCTATTGTTGCGATCACAACAATTCAACCAGAAGAACCAACAGATCCTGAAGAGGGGGAGCATATTTTTCATTCACATATTTGGATGAAGGGGACCCTGCTGCATTTTATTGTTGATAGAAGAAGGCAGAAGAACCTCATCTCAGCAGAGGTCGTCAAACAGTTGGGATTGTCGAGAACATCACACCCACAACCATACAACATCGGATGGCTTTTCCAAGGAAGAGATCTTCGTGTCAGCCAGTAGTGTCGATTGGCATACGACATCCAACCCTTCAAGGATGAGGTATTATGTGATGTTTCCCCACTAGATGTCTGTGATGTTCTCTTGGGCCAACCATTTATGTGGAAGCGCCTTGTTGTTTATGAGTCTCGACCCCACAATGTCATTGTTTCTCTGGGGGGTCTTCTCTACAGAATACTAGAGGTAGTTCTGACTATTGTTCCACATAAAAAGTGTCGCAAGGTAGTATCTCATACTACAAAATTCATCTTCTTCGCAATCTTTTCAAAAGGTGAACAAAAGGATACTGCAACCACTACAGCCTTGGCCCAAGCACCTTCTATCCAACAGAAGCAAGTCGACAGGATTGTAGAAAAGCGTAAAGATTTATTCTGCACAAAATAATCTCATGTATCCAGACTGGTTAAAAAGGTCCAAACCTTCCAGCCACATGCTTGTGATAGCCTTCCACAACCCGAGCAGCACGACATCTCTAGCAAGGCAAGCAGCTCACCAAGATTCAGATTCAGCAAACATTTTTTCCTCTCTCCCTGGCACTCAACGCAATGGAGATGATTTCTTCCTAAGGAGGGAGGATTGATCCAGGTGGATATTGGTGGCCACCCACATTTTCCAACTGGCTCAAAAAAGTTTTCTAGCAATTTTGGCAATTTACTATTTTTAGCAGTTTTTAACTTCCGGGGCCATTTTGAGGGTCTAAATGAAGGCTTTTCAGGATAGATATTCTAAATAATAACCAAATGAATGATTGAGCCCCCAAAATGAATCTCCTTGGTTATACCTTTCCAACAGGCTATCATATGCCTAAAACGGAGATCGTATGCAAAAGTTATGACCTCTGGAAGTTGATGTACTAACGTACCCAAACGGGGCCCACATGACTTTTGGCGCTTCATCTCCTAGGGTTAGCTTTTTGGATGTCTAGGGTTTTTTGAATTTTGGTTTATTGTAAAAAGGCATTTAGAGTCTCATTGTAATCATCTTCTTGTGAATGTGAGTAGTTGTCACATCTCTTCTCAGAGATAAGCTGCCACCATTCTAGCGAGTCTTTCGCTCTGTACTTTTACAATCTATGTACATTTCTTTCATTAGTAGAAAATTGTGTATTAGTGTATATCTGTTTTTATGGTTGCATATATGATACATTTCTGTTATATTATTGGATATTTGTGATATCTCTGTGCATTTCTTTATTATATCTCCGCTCTCATTTCGTGTCAAAAATAAATCTGGATCAGTGGTATCATAGCAGGTTGTTCTTGATCGTTTTTTTAGTGCATGTCCCCGATGAGGTCTGAGCATAGTAAGTTGGGTCTCGAACTTGTCTCTCTTGAGCACAATCCCTCTCGCAAACCCAAGAAACCCTCAATGGCGGAAGAAAATAAAAATGACGGAGCAGACGATCCTATCAATCTATTGCTTGAGCAAGCTCTCATGCGACAGAGGGACGAAATGATGGAGAATTTTTCCCACATACTTCAACGCTTGACGATAGCAACAAGCACATATTCATCAAACGTCCACTTTGGAAGAACCTCACCTTTCAAGGTACAAGTTAATTTTGATATTCCTGTATTGAAGGATAGATAGATGCAGAAGCCCTAGACAAATGGTTAAATCTACTAGAAGGTTATTTTTCTGTTCACAATTTTTCCGACAGAGAAAAGATCACCTTCGCACTCCTTAAATCTCTCCCCCGTGTCAAACATTGGTGGGAAACTTACCGAGAGAAAAGTTCCATAGAGGAGTCTAGAATATATGGGGTCGAGCCCACTTGGAATTTTTTTGTGGATGTGGTAAAGGAACAGTATTACCATGTTGGCAACTATGAGGACCAGTACATGACATGGACCACACTGTGGCAAGAGAGGGGACAAGAAGTTTTGGATTTCACCAATACCTTCCATACCTTGCGCACCAAGCTGGGTATCAAAGACTCTGAACGACATTTTGTTCTGAATAACCATGGGGCTCTACACAGATACATCCAAACTGAAATGGATTTTCTGGACATCTCATCACTCGGTGTTGCTTATCGATATCGTGTTAAAATCGAGCAGAAATTTAAGCACTAGAACAAACGTGAGTTCGGGTCTGCAAATCCGCAACAACCAAAGTATGACAAAGACAACCCTAAGAAACAGCCTCTCGTAAAACAATCCAAGCCACAGGAAAAGAAGGGTCACAGGAAGACAAAGGACACCAGAAAATGGTGTGATTTCCACAAAATCCCCTGTCACAACATCAATAAATGTCACTCAAAACAGTCATTAGTGGTCGAGATCAAAGACAAGGAGCCGAACCCTAATTCAAAATCTGATTTTGTTGGCCCTTGACCAAGTTTTGAGGAATACTTGGTCATAATTGACCATTTTTGGACTTCGACAACCTGTCAAAGATGGAGCACCAGGCGAAGCAGAGATCACGAGATCTCGGTCCACTTTTGGGCCCCTTTTAGGGTTTTGGGTTAATGTAATGGGAAAGGGATGTCAGCCCGTGGGTTTACCCACACTTAGGCCCACTTTTGTAATGTATAAATAGAACGATAGGAAATGTAAGAAGTAGTAGATGTGATTGCTTAGTGCAATTGATAGTGCATCTATGTGATGTCGAATAAGTGATCTGTGCAAACTGTGTAAGGCTTGCAAGGCTAAGAGCAAGTTACTGTGTGGTTGATATAGAAAGCTAAGTGTTGTAATGCAAGGAAGAATGATCTAGTGGGATGCACAGATATTATGTCCTATGCGAAGAAGGGTTTTGGAGGCTTTGTGCTTGTAACAACTTGAAGACGATAATAAAGAAGAAGATCTTGTGGACGTAGCCCCAGGGGGGGGGGGTGAACCATGTAAATCTGTGTGTTATGCTATGTGCTTTGGTTCAATGTGTTTATCTGTGCTTATGTTATGTGCTTTGATATATCCACTTATGCTATGTGCTTCTTAGATATATATGATTGTTAGATATGATGTGTATGAGGATGCTTACTGTTGATCTACTGGATATGATCTGGGTTACTATGGTTAAGTGCTAAAATATTGTAGATCTGAGTGTACACCACGAAGCTCTATTCTATCCGTGAAGTATAGTAAGGGTTGAATATTGATGAATGATTGATGCTAAGTGCTTTTTAAATGATATAATCACAGATGTGTGTCCCATCTAAGGTTGCATACACCTGAGTCTTGCAACCACCCCTGCCTCTACCTTGGGTGAGACTTCATCTACTTCAAAGGTGTTGCCAAAAGGGCCGGTAGTTAGGGCTTTGTTGGTATTCTCTTGAGCGTTGAACCCTGGGTCTGCCCTTGTGCCAACATATTCTAAAAATATTGGTAAAGGACAGATCATTGACGCAAACCCCACTGTTATTGTCACGACTGCAACAATTCAACCAGAAGAACCAATAGATCCTGAAGAAGGGGAGTGCCTTTTTCATTCACAGATGTGGATGAAGGGTACCCTACTACATTTTATTGTTGATAGAGGAAGCCAGAAGAACCTCATCTCAGCAGAGTTCATCAAGCAGTTGGGATTATCGACAACACCACACCCACAGCCATACAACATCAGGTGGCTTTGCCAAGGACGAGATCTTCGTGTCAGCCAGTAGTGTCAATTTTCATACGACATCCAGCCCTTCAAGGATGAGGTATTATGTGATGTTTCCCCACTGGATGTCTGTGATGTTCTCTTGGGAAAACCATATATGTGGAAGCTCCATGATGTTTATGATTCTTGACCCCACAGTGTCATTGTTTCTCTAGGGGGTCATCTCTACAGAATACCAGAGGTAGTTCTGACTATTGTTCCACCTAAAAAGTGTCACAAGGTAATATATCATACTACAAAATTTAGCTTCTTCACAATTTGTTCAAAAGGTGAACAAAAGGATACTACAACCACTACAGCCTCGGCCCAAGCACCTTCTATCCAACAGAAGCAAGTCGACAGGATTGTAGAAAAGTGTAAAGACTCCTTCTGCACAAAATAATATCATGTATCTAGACTGGTTAAAAATTTCCAACCCTTCCAGCCACATGCTCGTCATAGCCTTCCACAAACCGAGCAGCGCGACGTCTCCAACAAGGCAAGCAGCTCACCAAGATTCAGATTCAGCAAACGTTTTTTCCTCTCCCTCGGGAACTCAACACAATGGATATGATTTCTTCCTGAGGGAGTATTGATCCAGGTGGATATTGGTGGCCACCCACCTTTTCCAACTGGCTCAAAGCTGTTTTCTGGCAATTTTGGCAATTTACTATTTTTAGCAGTGTTTAACATCTGGGACCATTTTGAGGGTCTAAATGAAGGTTTTTTAGGATTGAACTTCTCAATGATGGTTAAAGGCATGATTTATCCCCCAAAATGAATCTCCTTGACAATACCTTTCCAATGGGCTATCATACACCTAAAACGGAGATCGTATGCAAAAGTTACGACCCAGGGAAGTTGATGTACTAACTTACCCAAACGAGGCCCACGTGACTTTTGGCGCTTCATCTCCTACGGTTAGGTTTTTGGATGTATAGGGTTTTTGGCATTCCAGTTTATTGTAAAAAGGCCTTTAGAGTCTCATTGTAATCAACGTCTTGTGAATGCGAGTAGTTGTCACATCTCTTCTCAGAGATAAGCTACCACCATTCTAGTGAGTCTTTCGCTCTGTATTTTTACAGTCTTTGTACATTTATTTCATTAATAGAAAATCGTGTATTATTGTGTATTTGTGTTTATGGTTGCATATCTGATAAAATTGTGTTATATTATTGGATATCTGTGATATCTCTATGCATTTATTTATTATATCTCCACTCTCATTTTGTGCTGAAAATAAATCTGGGTCAACAATCGATATCAAAGAGGTCGCCCACTCAGGCGGAGGAAATTTCAGAGTATAGGAAGGAGTATGCAGTGTTGGGGCATGACTTCCATCAAGATATGATCCTGGTCAAGTATTGTGGACTCAGACTCAGGAACCGCCCCAGAGAGCCACAAAGAGGAGGACAACAACAACAAGAGGGGCATAATATTGAGTTCATCTGAAAAGTTGGTAAACTAACCATACCTTGTTTTGACGGATCATCCAAATGCACCACCAGAGCTTGGGTACAAAATCTAGACACATACAACAAGATCAACCAGATGATCGAGATAGAGGCCATCATTTTCTCTACCCTACACTTGGAGGGTGAGGCACACAAGTGGTGGCATCATGGATTGGTGACGTTGGGTCACAGTCTCATCACCTCCTACAGGGAGTTCACAGAGAGACTCATGGACAGTTTTGAAAGGAGGGATCTTGAGATCCAGTTCATGGATCTAGCCCAGTTGAGACAAACTGGCACAACAAAGGAGTTCATCATGGAGTTTCAGTGGGTAGCGGTGGCAGTGACAGATATATCAGATCTTGGACTAATCATGTTATTCATAGAGGGATTCATAGAGCCTTTGAGAGGATGGGTGAAGGCATACATGCCTCACACCTTGCAGGATGCCATCCTACGCACTCGAGCTTTCGAAGACTCAATGCCAGAGACTAAACCCTTTTCCAAAATCTTTGTAGTACAGAAGGATTGAGACAGGAAGCCATTTCATAGAAAATGGAACGACAAGGAGAAGTTAAATGATGAGACGAGGTGAGAGCTTATGAGGAAGAAGATTTGCTTCAACTGTAGAGACCCTTGGGTCCCAGGCCACGGGTGCATGGGTAAGGGAGAGATTAATTATATTGAGGTGGCAGCAGATAGTCTGTACAGTGAGGAGGAGGATTAGAATAGTGGATCCACTAGCTTAGAGGAGGAGTCAGCATAGGCAGAGGATCAGCCTCCCCGTAGACTAGTGACATCGACAGGGTCCCACCCACCAGTAGTTCCACAACCTCCTAAGCAGGATAACAGATGGAAACCACAAAGGGAGGATTCATAGCGACCATTTATGGTGTTCCCAAGTATGAGACCCTCCGAATCAGAGGGACTATTCAAGGGAAACGGACAATCACCCTGATAAATGGTGGGGCCACCCACAACTTTATTTATACTTCATTGGTATCGAGATGATCACTTCAGACAGAGGAGTTTGAGGGATTTGATGTTGCAGTAGCAGATGGCCATACAGTGGAGTGTCTAGACAAATTTTGACACTTGGAGATAAAGTTAGGAAATTACACAATAAGACACACATTTTATTTGGTTGACCTATCTGACACAGATGTGGTATTGGGAGTCCAGTGGATGATCACCTTGGGAAAAATCACCACCAATTACCAAACCTTGGAGATGGATTTCAGAGACCGTGATGGGAAGAAGGTTGTTCTGAGAGGCATGTCAACAGGAGCACCCAAGACAGTTTCGACCAAGAGAATGGGGAGGATATTCAGACATGGGGAGGCAGCATATGTCACAGAGTGCTTGATCACTACATGGAAGGATTCAGAGGGTTGAAAACAGTACCATACAGAGATAGGGAATTTTTTGGGATGACATTATCAGTTTTTTGGGTCGATTCCTCTAGGGAGAATACTTGACACGGGGTTTGAAAACACCATTGAGTTGGAGGAGGGGGCCAAACCTATGATCACACACCCTTATCGTCATCCTAGGAGGTTCAAGGATGAGATAGAGAAAGCAATTAAGGAATTGATAGCGATGGGACACATCATACCAAGCAGCAGCCCATTCGCCTCTTCAGTTGTCTTAGTTCTGAAGAAGGATGGTACCATGAGGATGTGCATTGATTATCGTGCCTTGAACAAGAAAACCATCAAGAACCGATATCTTATCCCTCACATTGACGAGTTGATGGATGAAAAACATGGGGTAGTTTTCTTCTCAAAGATTGATCTACGCTCTGGGTATCATCAGATCAACATCTGAGAGCAGGACATAGAGAAGACAACATTTTGGTGTCACTTTGGACATTTTGAGTTTCTGGTTATACCATTTGGGATAACCAATGCACCATCTACATTTCAGTCTTGCATGAACCACATATTCAAGGATCAGTTGAGGAAATCTATCTTGGTTTTCTTCGACAACATCTTGGTCTACAAAAAGACATGGCAAGAGCATATGAGACACTTAGATGAGGTTTTGAGCATCATGGCAGCGCAATCACTATATGCCAAAGAGTCCAAGTGTGAGTTTGGTATGACAAAACTACTTTACTTGGGCCACATAATCAATGCATAGGGGGTATAGGTACACCAGGAGAAGATCAGGGCCATTCTAGATTGGCCAATGCCCATGAACGTGACAGAGTTGAGGAGATTCTTTGGGCTATGCAACTATTACAGGCAGTTTGTCAGGGTTTTTTCTCATCTTGGAGAACCACTGATGAATCTCACCAAGCATGGGGATTTCATATGGACCAATGAGTCGCATAAATCTTTCTATCACGTGAATTAAGTCATGGGCACATGTCCAGTGTTAGCATTACCAGACTTCACTCTCTTATTCATATTAGAGTGTGATGCATCCGACGAGGGTATTGGGGAAGTTTTGATGCAAGGAGGACACCCCATCGTATTCAAGAGAAGGAATCTCAGTCATCCCTAGAGGTTGTACTCCATATATGACAAGGAAATGTCTGCAATCATGCATTCCTTGACCAAATTCAGATGATATTTGGTGGGAAGCAAATTCATGGTCAAAACAGATCACAACATCTTGAAGTATTTCCTTGATAAAAATGACCTCAACGAGTGTCAAGATAAATTGGTGACAAAGGTTCAGGCATTCAACTTCTACATAGAGTATGTCAAGGGGAAGAAGAACATTATGTTTGATGCACTATCGAGGATACCTGTTGTTAGCTCCCAAAATGAACCCATCCCTATGGTCGCATTTTGTGGTGGATAGCATGGCTATTGGTAGTTTTCTCAAATTGATTTTGAGTTTTTCTAGTTGCAAGACTTAGGTTTTTATTTTTGTCTTAGAAATAAGATGACCCATAAAGGTCTTCTCTTTAAAATTTTCATAAAATGCTTTCAACAGATAATGTGTGTTTAAAAGATGAGTGTTAGCTGGTGAAAGTGGTGACTTTCAACAGCTAAGGAGCATCTCTCATAGGTCTGTGCACTGGTGAAAGTGTTAATTTTCAAATGTCCAAAGAAGCATTGTCGCGGGTTGTGCGCTGGCGAAAGTCATGACTTTCAATAGCTAAGGAGCAGTTCTTATGGGATTGTGAGTTGATGAAAGCGGTAAGTTTCAACAACAAAGGGGCGTTTTCCATGGGTCGTTGGCTGGAGAAAGCAGGAATCATGTGCACTTATCCACGTTTCAAAATTCAAATCCTTGTGCTCTCGCATGCGCCAAACATCAAGCGAGCCTGTTCATCATTGCAATCTGTCGAAAATCATGACTAATGGTGCATTGCTTGGTCATCATTGTAGTTGGTTGAGAAATTGTTGTCAAAATATCCTTGATATGCTCGGGCGATTAGTCATCATTAAGAAGGGTATGCTCAAAATTTTATGGGTGATTACATCACAACAAACTCAAAATTATATGCAGAGCTTTTGGAGAATAATCATGAATGCTGTAAGGTCACATTTATTTGGCAATATGGTTAAGTGCTTGTTAAATTGTGCACTGAGTCTGTGTATTGGTTAAATAGAACAAAGATCTGAAATCCTCTCATACAAACGCGCAACTGAAGATTTATTCTCATCTAAATGGCAGAAGATGGTCGAAACCCTAATTTGAAGAACATGTTCACTATAACAGAAGTTCTTTCAATCATTAAAGGCTTACATTCGGTTTCGATATCAAAGCTTGAGCATTCATCGCCTCAAAATCCATTTACAGAAGCGGCATCGACACTCTGAATCTAATGGCAAGTTCAGTCTTGTTGGGAGAAGGAAGCCTGTCATGCTCAGAACGTGCAACCAGCTTCTACGGCGTCTTTCCAAGGCAAATAATAACTAATGAGACAAGCAATGGTGCTTCTAAACCTAAGAAGAGAAGGCATTCAATTATTTTCAGGCATGGGGATGAGTTGTTTTGAGTTTTTCAGTTTATGGCTTTAGTAGTCACATGCATATTGTATAGCTAATAACGCCAGATGGGATTCTTGTCATTGCAATTAGAAATGGAGGATCTAGTACATAGGACACACATGTGAGTCAATATACGACTGCTCCTCTAACCCGTATTCGCAAATACTGTGAAACACATCATCATTTCAACCATCTATATCGGTTTCAGGTTTTGAGAAAGGACCATACCCATTTAGCACATAAGACCGTTTGTTCCTAAGATATCTTTAACAACGAAGCACTGTATTCTTGTCCTTTATTTATGAATGAATGTACTATTGGCTTCTCGAGCATCATATTTGCTATGATTGTCATGGAAACAAGCCTAAATGGAATTCAGAGGGAAGCTACTTTGGAAAATATATCGATGGAAAAGGAACAAGAAGAAACAGGATGGAAACTTGTACATGAAGATGCATTTAGACCCCAAATAATGCAGATATATGACCAACAAAGAGTACTACCATCTATTTTCGGGGCAGAGCATGCCTATCTTCATGGAAATAACCAACATGATATTGACAGGAGGCAGAGTATCCCTACTTTCCAGAATTACAACCAACAAGTGTGCAAATAGCAGAGTTCTCAGTTTTCCAGTGGAAATGACAAGACAAGACATGATGGTTTAGTTGGCAAATTCTACATGGTAGTTAGTCGATAAGAAGATTACATCCAGATTTTGAAGCAATCGACTCCAGATTTCTAGGTGTCCCTTAAACAGAACAGTTGTCGAAGAATTAGTTTAGATATGGTTTGTTCCTTTAATAAAGGATCTGTTCTTTTAGAGTTGACAATTAGTTTCGTGCTATGTTATTTTTAGAATATTTGATCCATCTTTTTAGGATCTAAAACTGCTTAGTAAAGGCTATAAAGCCTGGAAATTCAGTCTGAGAAAGGGGAGATTTTTGGATACAGAAATACTATATTGTAATCAGGCTTATTGATGCTAATATTAAATCACAGGTTTCTTTCTCTTTTGATGTCATGTTTCCACCTTCTTTCTGTACCTTCATCTGAGTTGTCTAGCCTTGAATGACTGTTATCTCATTGTTTGGCTCACAACTTGACAGATAGTTTCTTCATTGCTTATTAGACCCTACATTGTGTACTGGTTTATGAGCAATTTGTTCTTCGCCCACTTAAAGTTATCTACTGATTATCAATCCATGAGAGCACTGGTTCATTTGTTTACCATCTTGACTGTCTGAATACCATGTTTGAATTGAGTTATCTCATTGATCCATCCACACAAAACACAAAAACATTTTTACTTGAAGTTAAAAAGCACCTTTGGTGTACAACCACAAAGGGTTTCTTGGAGTGATAACACCTGCAACATGTTCTTTGATGGAGATTTTGGCAGATTGAAAATCCCACTGAAATGAGACATGGAACCATCTTTGTTGTTTTAGAAGTGTCATTATTAGGTGGTAGATCCTACCTTTACATTGATGCCCTAGATAGATCTTTGTTGTATTTTGGTGTCCACGCTGTCTCTAATGACTTTAGGCTCGGGAGTACTTGTTAGTCATGTCATGATTATGAGATTGAGACTCATTCATCTGATGCATCATCACTCTTGGCCTCACCCTTAGGACTCCCAAAAATTGGCACTCTTTGTTGTCTTTCAAGCTCGCTTTGAAATCTGAAAGAAACATCCGACGAGACTACATTTATGCTTTTCAATCTTTTCTGGATTAACTAAGAAAAGTAACTTCTTGGAGTCTTCTTTAAGCCCTTTTCAGACTCTCTAAACATGAAAATATTTATGAGCGATCTTGTTTTCCTTCACGCTCACCAAAATAAAACTTGAAGGCACGTCTGTTTGGCGGTAGTTTACCCCTTTTTCGGTCTGGATGGTCAATTTTACGAACAAAGGTATACTCTAGGAGCTTCAGTTCGCTAGAAGAGTACTCTCGGGTATAAGTTTAACCCTTTTTTAGGCCTGAGGGACTAAATTTATGAAAAGGGAACCCCCACAAAGTCCATAGTTAAGCTCTTTTCAGACTCCCTAAAATTGAAAAGATCGTTGAGTGACCTTGCTCTTTCACACTCATTAAATTGGTCCAGAAGAACATCTACTGGTATGAGTTTACCCCTTTTTTAGCCTGTAGATTATGGAGGAAAAAGGTACACCTTGGGAGATTCGCCTCGCCAGGAGAGTTCTGCTCAGTAAATTTTATAATTTTTCGAGCTAAGGAGACTAAATCTAGAAAAAGGCAGTGATTCCATAATTAAGCTCTTTTTAGATTCCTTAAAATTGAAAATATTGTCAAGTGATCTTGTCTTTGCCACACTTGTTAAAATGGTTTTGAATAGACGTCAATTCGATGCTAGTTTACCCCTTTTTCGAACCAACTAAACTATTTCCAAAAACAGTACCCCAATGGAGTCTTCTTTTACGTTTTTTCAGAATCTCTAAACGTGAAAAAACCACCGAGCTTACCTTCTCTGGGCTCGTTAAAATTACATTGAAGGGGGTTTCATCGTGTCTTGTTGATCGCATTTGCATCTCTGCATCTTTGTCCTAATGTCAGCTCCATGTTTCTCTCAACTGAACCTTTGAAGCATGCCTTCTATACAAGCCTTGTAGCACTTTGCCTTTGCGACCTGACACCTTGACCCGTGGAGGAATTTTCCCCCAGTGTCCTTTTCTTGCACATGTCTTCTTACTATGAGAATTAGTGTGTTCCTTGTGCCTGGAACTAGTATGATTTCTTGTGACACTCTTTCCTCCTTTGTAACGTATCATTCTTTTATTCTTTTTCAAGGTCTTTAAAAATTGAAAAAGACAAAAAAATAAAAAAAATCCCAAAAAGAGGGGACAAGAAATATATATTCTTTTCTGGCAGCACAATGAGTCGCCCTTGGACAAAGAACATCCTTTTCATTTTTCGTCAAGCATTGAGATTTAATATGAGCTTAGGAAGTTGTTCTTGCTACATAGAGTTGTGTCCTCCTCTATTTGGTTACTCTTCCAAACACATGGAGAGTTTGTGTTGCCTCCTGCATCGTGAACTTATGTCAATGTCATGCTACCTGAGTCTGATCATCTGTCATGTTTTTTTCCAAGGGAAGTTTCACCTATCCTGATTTGGCCTTTCTGCAGTTTTTCTCTTGACCTCATGCCCAACCATCCTAAAAATTCCAATCAAGTCCTTGTTTAATATCAATGAAGTTCTCAACCTGATCATCAAGATCCTCTTGTCTTTTCTCGACGAATCGTCGAAGACCTATGGATATTGGATTCGTACACTCACATTACACTCCTACCTGATTTTTGAAGATCTTGAAGTTGTTTCTCGAGCTATGAAGACCTCATCTCCAACCATCGGGCATTTTTGGCTTCTTGAATATGGATACTATACTTGTATATCTTTGATTTTGAGATGTAGATCCATTGTGTATTGCTCATGGATACACTTTATATAGTTATATGACATGGATCTATAGTTTATTTTATTGGAATCCATGATTTACTTCATCTCGAGCATGGGTATGCTAGCCTCGGAGAGACAATTGTTATTTTTGCAGATGGAACCTCCTGAACTCTAGTCCCGGGCTCACTCATTTTGTACATTGGCGAAGATTTTGTAATGTATTTCAGCCATCATATTATATTTTGACCTCACATATTAGGGGGCATCTGTTATAACCCTAAATTTCTCTACATATGCATACCTGGCATTTGGTTGTCTTACTTGTATTTTTTTCCAAGCCATCACTGAGTTTCTCTTCTTAAAAACCCATTTTTTGAAGATGTATGCACCTTGCACCACTATGGCCCGCATACGTACACTTGTTGCACCACTACATCCCACATATGTACACATGTTGCACCACTACAGCCCATGTATACTTGAAAAAGTTGCAAAAAATAAAAAAGTTGCAAGGAATTCGTTGAGATTACAGGCTATTTGGTAGTTTCCCAACTAATCCACTGCCTATAGCCCGTCACCCAACCGAATAACCATCCTTTTGTCATATAAAAGGATTTTTGGGGGTCTCATTCCACAGATAGACATAATAACAATGAAACTCTTCTCGTTTCACATCCCCTCCTTGCCCCAAGTAATTGCATCCCTTTGTGAGAATTGCCTAAGAATTCCCCAATTTGCCTTCCTTCCTCCATCAAAAACCCATTTTACTTCCCAAGAAGAAGTTTGAGAGGAGAAGCCATACGGAGGCGCACTTGGATATTGGTGAAGAGGATCTTGGACTAGGTTTGTGGAGCAGTATCCGGCTTTGGTTGTAAGTGATCATTGTATTATCAATAAAAGAAGCACTTTTCCTGTCCCAAATCATGGTGTGTCAAATGTTTTCATTTGATTTATGTTTTAATTCTAACATCTAACCTTTATTTGTATATGAATTGCATGCTTGTAGTTTTTATTTATCTGTATTTGAATGAAGGCCATCCTTGGGAGGAGGCATGCAGTCAATGAAGCTATCAAGCGCGAGAGGATCATCACCAGACGCAGAGTAGAGGTACAGTTACCTGATCCTTCTCATTTTTCTTTTCTTGTATGAGTTTGGGGTATGTTTGGGGTAGTTATAAAAGTATTTAACTTTTAGATGGTTGTGATCTGCCTACATTCTGAACCCTAGTGTAGTCTCAAGGGGGGGTTTTCTCTCTATCAACTTGTAAAGATACAGGTTCGATATGTTGAATATGGGTGATATTCCCACATCATCTGGCAGCTAAATCTCATAGGCATTGGCATCAAACTTCCTTAGGATATTACATAGCCCTATCTTCTTCATCTTAAACTTGTCATATGTTCCCCTTGGGAACCTTTCTTTCTTGAGATGTGCCAGAACCTTATCTCCTACTTCAAATTGAAGCTCTCTGTGATGTTGATCAACTTTGTTCTTGTACTCTTGGATAGATCTATGCAACTACTCTCTGGTCTAGCTATGGAGCTTCTACATTTCTGCAAAAAAATCTTCTACTCTTGCACTTATGAAATCACTATGTTCTAAGTCTCTCAACTCAGATACCCCTCTTGGTTGCATTCCATACAATATTTGGAATGGGCTCTTTCTAGTGCTCATGTTTGGTGAGCCATGGTATGCAAATTCTTCTTGTGGAAGAATCTGATCCCACTGACTATGATGTTTAGTGACCAGACTCCTCAATCATTTTCCCAAACGTTTTTTCACCACCTCAATCTATCCATCAGTCTGAGGGTCATAAGATGATCTGAAGGACAAATCTGTCCCAAACTTCTTCCACAGTGTTCTCCAGAAATGACCAATGAATTTGGTATCTCTATTTGAGACAATACTTTTGGGTAATCCATGAATTCAAACAACTTATTTGAAAAATAAATTTGCAACATGTGTTGCATCAATAGTCTTTTGGCATGGGATAAAGTGTGCCATATTTTAAAATCTATCCACCACCACAAATATGGAATCACATCCTCTTTGTGTTCTTGTCAGTCCCAATACAAAATCCATGCATATTGCATCCCAAGGCCTCTTCGGTATTGGCAATGGTTGATACAATCCAGTGTTATATCTTTTTCCTGTTGCATGTTGGCATATTCTACATCTATTTACAAACTTTATCACTTTTGTCCTCATACCTTGCCAATAATATGAACTGCTCAACTATGCAAATGTTTTATCATGGCTGAAATGTTGAGTCAATCCTCCACTATGATTTTCCTTCAAAATTGTATCCCTCATTGAGCATTTTGGTATGCACAGTTGATTGCCCTTGAACAACAATCCCTCTTGAATCATATATTATGTCCACTGGCTTATGTCTCTTGGCACAGGATTTGCACATGCTTCATATGCTTCTTTTAAATCTGGATCATCATTGTACAAATCATTAAGGTGTTCAAACCCTAAGGTCTTCACTTGAAACTCCTACAGAATCAAACATCTCCTACTTAATGCATCAACAACTTTGTTAGCATTACTAGAAATAAGTTTAATGAAAAAAGTGAACTTTTTCATAAACTCTATCCACTTAGCATGTCTCTAGTTTAACTTCTTCTATCTGGTTATGAATTGAAAAGCTTGGTTATCTCTATACAAGACAAATTCCTTTGGAACAAGGTATTGCCTCCATTTCTTCAAGGCTTGAATTATGGCATAAAATTCTTTATCATATGTGGAGTACTTTCCCTTAGTCTCATTCATCTTCTCACTGAAATATGCAACTGGTTTATTTTCCTAACTCAAGAATGCTCCAATTTCAACTCCACTTGCATCACATCTCACTTAAAATGTCTTTCCAAAATTTGGTAAGACCGGAGTTGGTTGTTCTGTTAGCTTCTCCTTCAATATATTGAAGCTCCTCTCAACCTCTTATGTCCATTTAAAATACTTGTGTATCTTCTTCATTGTATCCAATATCGGTGCACAAATTCCACTGAAATTTCTAATGAACTTCCTATAGAAACTTGCTAAAACATGGAATCTTCTCACCACAAATATACTCCTTGGTGATGGCCATTCTTTGATTTCTTTCACCTTATTTGGATACATCTTCAATTCACTTGAAGAGATCACAAAACCAAAATAAATGAGTTATGTCTTCATAAAAGAGGACTTTTTCAGATTTATCAATAGTTTCTCCTACTGTAGTCTCCTTGTCACTAATTTCAGATGTCTCAAATTCTCCTCTTTAGTCTTTATAAAAACCAGTATATCATCTAGATATATAGCCACAAACTTACCAATAAAATCTTTCAGTATTTCATTCATCAATCTCATAAAAGTACTTGGGGCATTTGTTAAGCCAAATGGCATAACAAGCCACTCATACAACCCTTCATTTTTTTTAAAGGTTGTTTTCCACTCATCACCTTCTTTCATCCTTATCTAGTGATATCCACTTTTCAAACCTATCTTAGAAAAGAAATTTTCTCCACTTAAACAATCCCTCAAGTCATCCATTCTTGGAAAAGGAAATCTATACTTGATGGTGATCTTGTTTATGGATCTTGAGTTTGTACACATTCTCCATTCTCCATCCTTCTTTGGACTCAACACAGTTGGTATTGTGCATGGACTCAATATTTCTCTAACCAAACCCTTGTCTAATAAATCCTGGACTTGTTTCTTTACCTCCTCATTCTCTTCAGGTGTCAATATGTATGCTTCTTTGTTTGGCAGACTTACTCTTGGTATCAAATCAATATGATGGTTGATACTTCTGATGGGTGGAAATGAGTTGGTGATGCAGGATCATCTCTCCAAGCCAGCCATGTGCCAGCCAACTCAACACACACATTCAATGAGGAAAGGCATAGCCCTTTCACGTTTTGAATTTGAATGTGAAGGCATTTAATATCGTAAGGTTGTTAGAGACATAGAGTCGTGCCTATATGCATGATGTAGTTAATAGAGGATCTTTAATGGTTGTAAGGCTACAATCTAGCTCTGATTTGGACTAGACAACCATTTATTGGTAATTCAATGTAATTGAATAGGGTAGGTGAGATGGAGGGAAGAGCTCGAAGAGCCCCCTCATGTAAAATATCTTTTGGGATCTTGTTTTGAAAAAAAAGTCAAAGTAGTGTAGAGATAGAGATAGGGGAAATCTGCGTGAATAGAGAGGAGAGAATGGGCCGAGACTCTGTAAAAAAGTCTGAGCTCAAGAACATATAGTAAAAAGAGGAATTTCATATTAATATAAACAACAGTTTATTCCTGCATATTATTCTATGGTTGCATGAATGTCTTTATGTCTGTTCATTATATACTATAGGTGTGTGTTAGTATGCATTTGCAAGGATAGATAGGTTCTGCTATCTATTGGGTTCTTTGATTTCAGGTTTGGGGTTCTTTGAGGCTTTAGGCCAAGAGGGTGTGACAGAATACTGTGGGTTTCGAGAGCCAGTGCATAGAGTGCACTTCCAATTCAGCAGAATTTGGACAAAGACATGCCAGGAAGGTGCACTAGCCGAAGTCTTAAATTGAGAGAGAGAAACCTCAAGGTTGTTGAATACCTTAGAGGTAAGACTGTGTAGAGGAGAACACAGTAGAAGACAGAATCGTTGTGGGATTCTGGAAGAGTTCTACTAGGTAGGCATTAAGCAGATGTAGGGGTTGCATTGAGGAGAAGAACTCTGGTTCGAGTTAAGAAGGAGAAAGAATTGTTGAGGATTCTATAGAGCTCTGCCAAGAGGGCATTGAGCATAGGCACAGAGTGCAGAGGAGAACTCCATTGTGGGTTCAAGGGGAAATCATAATCACTGAGGATTCTGGAAGCTCTACTAGGAGGGCATTGAGCAGGTGTTGAGGGCACAGGAAATAACTCTTTTGAGTTCTAGAACAGAGAAGAGTCCAGGAGAGGATCTTCACAGGGTTGTTGAACACCCTGTAGACTCAGCAAGGAGTTGCTTGAGCAAGAGACTGCCAAGAGGGCATCAGATTCTCCATCTGAGGGAGTAAAAAGGGGTTAAGTCCTTTAGAGGTTTGAGCAATAGAGAAGCTCTAGACAGATAGCACCTTCGTGTGTCCAGAGACCCTGTAGGAATCACAGAGGTCAAGGAAACATTTAAGGGATTCAGAGAAGAGAAGATCAGGAGGAAAAGTGCTTTTGTGCACATAAGTGATAGCTGCTAGGAGTGCAGGAAGTCGGGGAAAACCTTTATAGGTTTCACAAGTCTCGAAAGCTCAGGAGGGAAAGCATCCTTAGAACGCAAGTAGAAACCAAGGTTACAGGCTCTGCAATGAAAGCAAAGGCTGAGGCCTTATGGAGCAAGAAAATCTTCCAAAGGTGAAGGCAGAAGTGTAAGCTCAGGAGAGAGCTACAACTGCCGTTGGATCAAGCAGAGGACAAGATCTGGATTGTTGAAGTTTCATGTCCAGGAGACAGCAGTAGGGAGAGTGCATAGGAGAAGAAGATCTGAGCCGTAAGATATTGCACAGATCACCGACCGTCATTGGATCTGGGAAAAGGTGTGTGCAAGTTAATCTCGCAAATGAGTTGAGTGGAGGCTCATCGAAAGTCCCGAAACGGTAGAGGCATCGAGATTTCGGAGACTCGGGATTCAAGATTCTGGGAATCTCAATGATGAGAGATCGGGGAACTTCAAAATGAAATTTGTAAAATAGTGAAAGAATCGTGGCTGTCTATTTGTAGGAGGAGACGTGGCGAACATCCAGAAACCCATCGAGATTTCAGAGATTTTGGCATATTGGGGTTTTGGATACCGGGAGTTCAAGGGTGAAAGAATCGAGAGACTAGAAGTCCCAGGCCATGAAGTCTCGAAAATATCGGGAATGTTCATCACAGGAGGACACGTGGCAGAGTGGTCAAGGTTTTGGGAAATCCCTGAAAGGGAGGATTTTAGCATTCCGGGTACCGGGGATGTGAAGGGAAAGAGTTTGGAACTCTTGACCCATGAAGTTTCAAAAGAACGCAAGTCGTCGGATCGAGGGAGGCCCATAGTCATCGATCTCGTTGAAAGAGGGATAGTGTAATTTCCGGCATCGGTACTTCAGTATTTCGAATACCGGAAGTTCGAAGGGTCAGAAAAATTGGAGCAGCAGGATTCACGAAGACCTGAAACACGAAATCCTGAAAGCGTTCGGAGGAGCATTAGATCGCGGGACAAGGTCAACCATTTCAACATTTTGGAGTTTGGAACTTCAGGAGTTCTGAGGACCAGAGGTCAAGCGCTTCGGCGTTGGAAGTCCCAAAATCGCAAAACGCGACGAGCCGGGGAAAAGTAATCTTGGAGGAGAAATCCAGGGATTGACATTTCGGCATTTTGGGGATCGGCTTTTTGGCCATCACGAGGACAAGGAGACAGGTACTTCGGTGTTGGAAACCCCGAATTCCTGAAAGCAAAGCATTGTTGGAGTGGGGCTGCAGTCACACGTTTCGTAAGTTTGGGATTCGGCATTTCAGAGATCCCGAGGACAAAGAGTCAGGGCACTTCGGCATTGGAAGTTCCAAAGTCACGAAATGCGGCATAAGAGAGGATTCAGGCTGCAGTCACAGACTCAACACTTCAATGAATCGGAGTTCAGATTTTCAGAAGTCTTGAGGATAGAGAGTCGGGGCGCTTTGCGTCGGGAAGTTCCGAAAAGCGATGCGCCTTTGGAATTAGGCTATGGTCATATGAAAAGTGGCCACATGGACCAATATGGGGCCTAGGGGGTTAATCAATGTTGATTTCCATTTTGGTAGATCGAAACTTCGGGTGTCAAGAGATCGAAGAGTCAAGGAAATTTGACATCAAGACTCGCGGAGTCCCGAAAACTGAAATCACATTTTGGGAAATGATCACGGTCGTGTTGGAAGCCATGTGCAGGTGAGAACTTGCACCTTGTGCATGTCATGCGTAGGTGGGGTTTTTGCATAAGGACCTATGGATCAAATGTTGCAGTTCCGATAGGGACCCAAAGGAGCCACTTCGGCGGAGAAGTGAATTCATGAGCGATCCTTAGACCAGGAGGTCGTGCAGAACCTGCTGAGGCAGGGGGGGTCTGCATCAGTTGTGGTATCAAAGAAGAAACTTTGTTCGTACATTTTAGGTAGAGGAATTGAAAGGAGAAATAATACTCTGATATACATCAGTTTGGTATTAGAGGCATCTTGCAGAGACAGGCAGGGGAAGGCAGGGTATTGGAACTCTGTGGTGATTGTTTGCAGGTAGGAAGCAGTCAGGAAGAAAGTCACGAGGACTGTAAGAAAAGGGTGGAAGCACTCAGAGTTGTAGAGTAATAGCAACAGGTTTTCCAGGAGGGTAGACAGGAATAGGAAGATGGCTACTGAAGGCCATGCATGTGATGGGAAGAAGAACCGCCAGCAGTCGAGAAATGATGCGATGGACAAAGAACTTGCCGAGATCAGGGCAAGGATGGAATTTCTGGCATTGTGGATGCAGCAAAATGCAAAGTCGATACGGGTGTATGAATGGCCCATGAAGACGAAGGTAAAATGGCCAGTCAAGGAATTGGTGGTCAAAAGATAGTGGAGGCTGATAAGAGGATGGTTGAGGCATGCTGAAAGCCTCAAGAATGACGAGGAGGAGATGGCTCAAGTATGTAAGCCAGAAGTTGGGAGAAATCTCAGTGATGATGAGGAGAAGAGATCATTGGACGATCTCAGGGATTGCCAGGAAGGCAGTGAAGAAATTTCCAATTGTCAGGTGGGCAATGAGATGAGATCGCTGTGGGATCTCATAGACTGTCAGGAGGACAACAAGGAAATTTCATGTTTCCAGGAAGGCAATGAGATGGGATTCGAGGATTTCATAGACTGCCAAGAGGGTAGCAGAAAGTTTCCAGATTGCCAGGTGGGTGGGGGAATAGAAGTGAGACTGTCTGAAAGTCTCAAGAACTCAAAGGTGAGTTTGGATCAGCGAGAGGAGTTGACAGAAGAAGATCAAAAGAGCATTCTGATCATTGGAGGAATTGAAATATTCCTGCCATTGAGCCCAGTCGAGGCAAGAGCGTGTGTTGTAGAAGTAGCAACAGAAGACCAACAACCAACAGAGATTGTCATGGAAGAAGAAATGGAGTAGCCACTAATGACTTCCCAAGCAGAGGAAAAGGAGCATTCAAAAGAATTGCTTGAAAATTTCAGCCAAGTATCTGAAACAAAGACAGCTACAGCACTGAAGCTGACAGCAAGGGAAGAAAAGGAGCATGCGGTTAAGATGCTCACTCCATGGGAGATGGAGCTGGAAATGCTGGAGAATTGGTTGAACAATCCAGAGCCAGTAGATGACTGCCAAGAGTAGACATTCATGAAGAATGCAAACTATGAGCATTATGAGTAATCGCTCAGAATTTTCAGCAAGGGAGATGAACAACTAATCAAGACTGATGTGCCGAGGCATGCAACATGAGATGAAGGGAAATACCATACTGAGAAGCAGCTGGAAGAGGCTGAAATTCAACCAACAGGGAATTTGGCAGAAGTTGAGCAGCAGCTCAGTAAAGAGACTGCAAAACTTGAATCTGCAGCAAGGTGGAAAGTTGAGGCCACAAGAGATGGAGAATATGACATGGGATATCATGATGATCTACCCATTTGCAGAGAGAAATTGCAGTAGAGGAGACTGCATGAACAGAGCCAGCCATTGCAGCAGTTGGATGAGGTGATCGATGAGGTCAGGAGGCTAATGTTGAAATCAGCACAAGATACTGCTAGCAAGAAGAAGCTGGGCGGAAGAGAGATAGCAGCAGAACAACAAGATCAGTGGAAGCAGCAGTAGAAATAGAGAGATGGAGCAGGGAGACAACTCCAGAGAGTTGTTTTGGATCCAGGAGGATTTCAACAGCTAGGGTGGAGAGCTCATGAGCAGGAGCTCATGAATTTTGCAACAAAGGAGTATGATGTAGGAGCATCTCTCCAAGCCAACCATGCGCTAGCCATCCAGCCAACTAAGCGCACACATTCAATGAGGAAAGGCGCAACCCTTTCACATTTTGAATTTGAATGTGAAGGCATTTAATATTGTAAGGTTGTTAGAGACATAGAGTCATGCCTATACACAGGATGTAGTTAATAGAGGATCTCTCCAACCCATCCAGCCAACTCAGTGCATGCATTCAATGAGGAAAGGTGCAGCCCTTTCACGTTTTGAATTTGAATGTGAAGGCATTTAATATTGTAAGGTTGTTAGAGCCATAGAGTCGTGCCTATACACAGGCTATAGTTAATAGAGGATCTTTAATGGTTGTAAGGCTGCAATCTAGCTTCGTTTCAGACCAGACAACCATTTATTGGTAATTCAATGTAATTGAATGCGGTAGGTGAGATGGAGGGAAGAGCTCAAAGAGCCCCCTCATGTAAAAGATCTTTTGGGATCTTGTTTTGAAAAAAAAGTCAAAGTAGCGTAGAGATAGAGATAGGGGAACTCTGCGTGAATAGAGAGGAGAGAATGGGTTGAGACTCTGTAAAAAATTCTGAGCTCAAGAACATATAGTAAAAAGAGGCATTTCATATTAATATAAACAATAGTTTTTTCCTGCAGATTATTATGTGGTTGAATGAATGTCTTTATGTGTGTTCATTATATATTGTAGGTGTGTGTTGGTATGCATTTGCAGGGACAGATAGGTTCTGCTATCTATTGGTTTCTTTGATTTCAGGTTTGGGGATCTTTGAGGCTTCAGGCCAAGAGGGTGTGACAGAACACTGTGGGTTCTGAGAGCCAGTGCATAGAGTGCACTTCCAATTCTGCGGGATTTGGACAAAGACGCGCCAGGAGGGTGCACCAGCCAAAGTATTAAACTAAGAGGGAGAAACCTCAAGGTTGTTGAATACCTTGGAGGTAAGACTATGTAGAGGAGAACACAGCAGAAGACAGAATCACTGCAGGATTCTGGAAGAGCTCTGCCAGGTGGGCATTGAGCAGATGCATGGGTTGCATTGAGGAGAAGAACTCTGGTTCGATTTCAGAAGGAGATAGAATCATTGAGGATTCTATAGAGCTCTGCCAAGAGGGAATTGAGCAGGTGTTGAGGGCACAGGAAATAACTCTTTTGAGTTTTGGAACAGAGAATAGTCCAGGAGAGGATCTTCACAAGGTTTTTGAACACCCTGCAGACTCAGTAAGAAGTTGCTTGAGCAAGAGACTGCCAAGAGGGCATCAGATTCTCCATATGAGGGAGTAAAAAGGGATTAACTCCTTTAGAGGTTTGAGAAATAGAAATGCTCAGAACAGATAGCACCTTCGTGTGTCTAGAGACCCTATAGGAATCACAGAGTTCGAGGAAACCTTTCAAGGATTCAAAGAAGAGAATCTCAGGAGGAAAAGTGCTTTTGTGCACATAAGCGACAGGTGCCAGGAGTGCGGGAAGTTAGGGAAAACCTTTCCAGGTTTCACAAGTCCTGAAAGATTAGAAGGGAAAGCATCCTTAGAAAGCAAGCAGAAACCAAGTTTATAGGCTCTGTAACCAAAGCAAAGGCCGAGGCCTTATGGAGCAAGAAAATCTTCCAAAGGTGAAGGCAGAAGTGTAAGCTCAGGAGAGAGCTATAGCTATCGTCAGATCGAGAAGAGGACAAGATCTAGACTGTTGAAGTTTCATGTCCAGGAGACAACAGTAGGGAGAGTGCATAGGAGAAGAAGATCTGAGTCATCATCTCTTGCACAGATCATCGATCGTCGTTGGATCTGGGAAAAGGTGCGCACGAGTTAATCTCGCATATGAGCTAAGTGGAGGCTCATCGAAAGTCCCAAAACAGTAGAGGCATCGGGATTTTGGAGATTTAGGATTCGAGATTCTGGGAATATTGATGATGAGAGATCAGGGCACTTCATAGTGAAAGTCGCGAAATAGTGAAAGAATCGTGGTCGTCTGTTTGTAGGAGGACACGTGGTGGACATCCGGAAACCCATCGAGATTTCGAATATTTTTGCATATTGGGGTTTCGGATACCGGGAGTTCAAGGGTGAAATAATCGGGAGACTAGAAGTCCCGGGTCTTGAAGTCCCGAAAATATCAGAAATGTTCATCACAGGAGGACACGTGGCAGAGTTGTCAAGGTTTAGGGGAAATCCCCGAAAGGGAGGATTTCGGCATTCTAGGTACCTGGGATGTAAAGGGAAAGAGTTCATAACTCTTGACCCATGAATTTCTAAAAGAATGCGAGTTGTCAGATCGAGGGAGGCCCATAGCCATCAATCTCATTGAAAGTGTGATAGTGGCATTTCGGGCTTTGGTACTTTGGTATTTCTGATACCGAAAGTTAGAAGGGTCAGAAAAATTGGAGCAGTGGGATTCGCGAAGACCCAAAACATGAAATCCTGAAAGTGTTCGGAGGAGCGTCAGGTCATGGGATAGGGCCATCACAAGGACAAAGAGTCGGGCACTTCGGTGTTGGAAACCCCAAATTCCTGAAAGTAAAGCATTGTTGGAGTGGGGCTGCGGTCACACGTTTCGGAAGTTTGAGATTCGGCATTTCGGAGATCCCGAGGACAAAGCGTTGGGGCACTTCGTCATTAGAAGTTCCAAAGTCACAAAACGTGGCATAAGAGAGGAGTCCTACTATGGTCACAGACTCAACACTTCGGTGAATCAGAGTTAAAATTTTCGGAAGTCTTGAGGACAGAGAGTCGGGGCGCTTTGCGTGGGGAAGTTCCAAAAAGCGATGCGCCTTTGGAATTAGGCTATGGTCATATGAAAAGTGGCCACATGGACCAAGATGGGGCCTAGGGGGTTAATCACTGTTGAGCACCATTTCGATAGATCAACACTTCGGGTGTCGAGAGATCAAAGAGTCAAGGAAATTTGACATCAGGACTCGCGGAGTCCCGAAAACCGAAATCACATTTTGGGAAATGATCACGGTCGTGTTGGAAGCCGTGTCTAGGTGAGAACTTGCACCTTGTGCATGTCATGTGCAGGTGGGGTTTTCGCATAAGGACCTATGGATCGAATGTTGAGGTCCCTATAGGGACCCAAAGGAGCCACTTCGGTGTAGAAGTGAATTCGTGAGCGATCCTTAGACTGGGAGGTCATGCAGAACCTGTTGAGGTAGGGGGGGTCTTCATCAGTTAGGAAACTCATCCACTACTATATCAACAAAATTCTCCAACAACTCCTAAACTTCTTCTGGAAAATCATCCATCAAAGTACATGTAAGGAAAACTCTGGGTTTCCTCACCACAACAAACTGCATCTCATGTTTCTTCTTGACTTCACTCAAGAGTTCCTTCCCAATCATGAGAAGTATGTTTGTGTTGGTTTCTTCCTTTACTTTCTTCTCTTATATTGGAAGCAACATGTTTTTCCTACCATTCTTCTCAAAGGTGTAAGTATTTGTTCTCCCATCATGAATGACATTTCTGTCAAACTACCATGGTTTTCCCAAAAAAACATGACATACATCCATGGGAATCACATCACACAGAATTTCATCTCTATATCCTCCTATTTTAAATTCAATGAGGCATTGTTTAGTGACCATTACTAGGTGTCCTTTCTGCAACCATGAGACTTTATATGGCTTCGGATGTGTATTTGTCTCTAGATCCAATTTCTCCACCATCTCTATGGATACTAGATTATCAGTGCTCCCACTGTCAATTATCACCTTGCATACTATGTATTTAGTATTGTAGGTTGCCCTAAACAATTTGTTCCTCTGCATTGACTTCTGAACTTCTGGTTTTGGCTTCAAGAGAAGTTTCCTCATCATTAGGGATCTTCCATCTTCTACTCCTTCTGCTTCAACATTCAGCTTCTAAGATTTTGAAATGTGAGCTTCACCTCCTTATTTCTTTTTCTCAGAACATTCCCATGACATGTGTCCTGTATTTCCATAGGAATAGCATCTTATCTCTCCTCTTATGCTTCTTCCTCTTCCTCTAGAAGAATTTCTTCCACCACTTTGTCTTCCCTGAGAACTTCCTCCTCTTTCTGAGTGAATATGTGGTTTCTCAGTCTCATCTTTGGGTTTTTTTGCCTTGTCATGGGAAAATCCCTTGCCTTTTCTTGGGATCCTGCCTCTATTTTGTTGACTCTATTTCCTGGCCAACTTCTCCTCTTCCTTCAGAGCAATCTGATAAGAATCCTCTACTGTCCTCACTGACATCATGATAATCTCATCCTGGATTTCATACCTCAGGCCATTTATATATCTTGCAACTTTTTATTCATCTTTATCTTTTTATCCAGTCTTGATATTCATCTTGTAGAACTCTTATGTGTACTCCTTCACTTTCATACCCTTTTTTCTCAAGTTCTGCAACTTCCTAAACATATTTATCTGATAATATTTGGGTATGAATTTAGCCTTCAACTTGGCTACAATTCTGTCCCAATTATTTATCTTTTGTTTACCTTTTCTTCTCCTCTCAGCCTGCAGTTCATCCCACCACAGTGTTGCATGTCCTTTCAACCAGGTGACAACATGTATCACCTTCTTCTCCTCATCGACATCTTCATAGTCAAAATATTTTTCGATGGATCTTATCCAATCCACCAATTCTTCAGCATCCAAGTTGCTTTCATACATTGGGATGTCTATCTTTTCTCTAGCTCCCAATTTAACAACCTCTCTCAGCAAGCATTCCTCCGAAACATTTTCCCCTGCAGCTTCTTCAACTTCTATTTCTTCACTTTCTTCATCATTGATGTCCCCAGCATCAAGTGCTCTCCTTTGCGTTGCTTCCATCGAATCTAATCTTGCACGAATATCTCTCATTTCTCTTTCTACAGTGTGATTGGCTATAGGTGGCTCCATGCGTCTCCTCAGTGTCATTGTGTTGACTATTTCTCACACACCGAGTACAACTTAGAGCTCTCTTTTTCTACCTAAAAACAATTTCAGACTCTGATACCACTTGATGCAGACCCCCCTACTCTCCATCGGGGTTGCGCGACCTCCCAATCTAGGATCTTAATCTCCTCGAGATGGATTATCTCCTTGGGGCCTGGCTGGCCACAAACTGAATTAAACACAATCCCTCTTATCCTTAGGTGCAGTTCCTATGGAACCCGTTGGCCCTTTTCTTTAATTATTTTATGATATTGAAATTTCGGGCGCTATCTCCTTTCTGCTAGGCCTTCTCCACATGTGACCTCGGGCTATGACCCAAGGCTTAATCCCCTTAAGTGCTTCGAAATTCGAGCTTCAGGAGATCTGGCCACTCCAACACACAATACCCATGGAGTGTCGAGTTCTAAACCTAATCGGACAGCCCCTATCCTCCTGCCAAATTGACGATTGATCCTCCACTTCGAAACTCCATGCTTCAGAGCTCTTCGAAGAACCAGACATCCGATCCCTCAGAGTGCCTACTCAATGGATTGTAGGATCCACTGCCGCATGTCCACCTTCATGAATGGTCTTGATGGACTCACGATTTCGGGCTCCGTGATTCTTTGCATCTCCACTCTCCATTTCCTCTGAATCCCTTATTCTATGGAGCGCAGGATCTAGTGGCCTCTGTCCCTTTGGCTTGGATGGCCCAAATCTACTTCGGTTCCCGGCTCTTCAGGAATCCTTCACCCTTCTGCACCTACTTTCTCCCGGAGTACTCTTCTTCTGGATGACACTATCTAGTGTCACATTTTCTGTGTAAATCGACATCTAAGATCTCCTTCAGCTCTCGTCTCTTCAAGAGTTCTTGTCTGACACTCACCCCAATTCTTTCAGAGGGCTATATTTCTGGACCTCTGGATCTAACGCCATCCATCCCTCTCAACTGATGATTGATATCAGCTATGGCCTTCGATCTTTGGGAGTTTTAGTTACTCTACCTTGCCTTCCCTCCGAAGGAATATTCCTCTAAACCATGTGGATCTCCGCCATGTATCCTCATCACAACCAACGGCTCGGATCTACTTCGCACTTTGCGGCTTCGCGAAGATCACTATCTCCTTGGTGCAAATTCTCTCAAGTTGTTCTTTCCCAAATTCGCTTATCCACTTCCAGATATCATCCCTCCATCCAATGGCTAGGATCTCTTTGTGGCTCTCGACTTCGGTGTTTTTCACCCTTCTACACTCCAAATCCTCTAGTTCATGAATTTTTGAAAGGACCCACAGCTAACCACCATGCAACTTCTCCTAGATATGACGGTCTGGAATGATTCTACCTCTCCTGGATGGATCTTGATCATTTATCTTGCAATACCGTAAAACCTCCTCCTTCCTGAAGGATTTATCCCGCCAACTCCTTTGTACTTGTCCTTTCTTCAATGTTTGAACTCCTTAAAGGTTTTCTTCGACACTTAGTTGGATTTTTGGATCTTTGCATGCCTTGCAACAAATTCTTATGCAAGACTTATCTTTTTGCAGGCAACTGTGCACACCTTACAATAGTCTCTTTGCACTCCTTGCAAATGGAATTTTCACGCTATCTCTTCTGAGCTTGTCAGTCGAAACAAACTCCGTCAATGCACTCCTTGCGAACTATATGCACACCTTGCAGGAACTCAACGAAGAAAAACAATTGAAACTTATCCAAAAACTTCAAAGTTTCATATAATCAATAACATAACTCATTCATTCATGAAAACTGAAAATAATAGGGAACTGTAAACAGTAGAAACACCATGAATTGGATCAATTTTCCTATGTTTATTCATTCAAATGTAAATGGCTACAGCTATGATAAAACAATAACTAAAAATTCAGCAAAAACTAAATCACAACAATCTCCTACTAATTTGCAGCAGCCCCATTCATGCATACAACACCTCTATTTATCCCAGAGGACTCCTAGGGCTCCCTTCGACTACTTGTCTTCTCGAAGAAGAGAAGATTCCAAAAAAAAAAACTAACTACCCCTTAAGTTCCGTTACATTAAATTTTGAGAGTGAAACTTTTAGATCTCACTGATCATGTTTTCATCCAAGCCACTTTGATCTTCTTCTAATTATTCATTCAAAAAGATTGACAGGAAACACCAACGTTTAAAATTCCAAAATAATTCAAAAGGCGGGTTATGGCATTGAGTTGTCTCTCCACGTGTGCTTTGTTGACGATGCTCCTGCATCAATATCCATTTGGGGCGCTCCATACACCATTGGAAAAGTATATTCTATGAGTAAATATTCCATTCAGCCTAACATTTTCCCCTAGCTACAGGATAGACACTGTTGAGACGAAACAATGTTGTTTAGGGCCTCAGAATAGCCCTAGAAGTTTGGGACCCAAAAAACTATAAAACAATTGCCAAAATGGAAATTGGTCTTTGAGCTAGTGGAATAGGTGGGTGGCCACCAATATCCACTCGGATCGTCCAACTGGAAGGAGGCTCCAACACCCTTGTTTATAGGCTCCAAAAGAAAGGAAGCTCCAACTCCCTAGATTCTCTAGCTCCAATTTGAAGGAGGCTCCAACCCCCTAATTTACAGGCTTCAACCTGAAGGAAGCTACGACTCCATATATTCTCCAGCTCCAACTGGAAGGAGGCTCAAACCCCCCAATTTACAAGATATTACCTGAAGGAAGATATGAATCCATGTATTCTCCATCACTAACTAGAAGTAAGCTCCAACCCCCTTTCCTTACCTCTTCCTTCCTCCCTGAAATATAAATGGAGACTCAACCTATCATTGTTATTGTCACTGATATTGATACATCATCATCATCATAAAAAAGGTTCACTCTTACTATCAATGATATTGATACATCATGATCAAAACCTATCAATGATACATCATAATTGATATATCAACATCATCAACCTGGTTCCACTTAGAAACTAGGTCCACATAAGTATCATAGGTCCACATGGGTCCACATATAAACCCCAACATCACTTCTTACATATGCATACAAAGTTGCTCATAATTGTACCTCAAATAGCCAAACTTGTAAGATTCAACACAAGCTCAATTTTCCATTTTTGATTCTGAGACTTGGACCTCAGATATTATTATATGTTATCCTTATGATGCAACAAGTGGAATTCAAATTGGACATACCAAGATTCAGATATAACTCTTTTATCTTGAACACTTGTTTGGGACTAGTTTTTGGATTAGTCACAGACCCTAACTTTCAACACGTATAACTTCCTACCTATAATGAATAAAGATCTAAAACTTTTGTTGGAATACTGAGAGGGGGGGTGAATCAGTATTATCTTTTCTTAACAATTAACAGTTACTTTTTATATTTTATTGATCACCACAATAAATCAACGATGAATTGTATGCAAAATCAATTATATAAATAAATTTAACATCAATTGCAAGGTTTTATAAAGAATAGTGAAGGGAACCAATCCTCTTTAGAGCACCAACTCTAGGAGACACATATCCCCTTCTTCAGGGTACCAAACCTAGGAAGCACAAACTCCCTCATCTTTATGGAACCAACCCCAAGAAGCAACAACTCCCTTGTATTTAGGGCACCAACCCTAGGAAGCACCAACTCTCTTATCTTTTACAATTTGCTTAGTAATTATATGAATCCTTCCATGCTCTTGTTGATACTGAGAGGGGGATGAATCAGTATCAAGTACAATTTAAAACATTTTTCAACTTATACTTAAGCCATTCAATTATATCCAATGAGCAATGAACAATAGTATAAGATTTACACCAATACACCACAATACACCATGCACAATATATGAGAAATAATCAATAGTTATTGTTCAAGGGAAATAATGACTTCCAAAGGTAGCTACAACTGTTGGATTACTGAGAGGAGGGGTGAATCAGTAATAACGTAATTATAATCCTTTTTCTTCAAATGTTATATCAATGTAGAATTATTATCCAATAATGATCAGTAATAAATAAACAATCACACACATGCACAGTACACCAGTGTTTTACATGGAAACCCAAATTGGGAGAAAACCACAGAATTCTTTTTCTTATATGTCTTGAAGAATTACATTCATTGGAAGCACCAACTTCCTTTGTTTTCAGCTGCAACTGGAAGGAGGCTCCAACCTCCTAGTTTCTCAGGCTAAAATCTGAGGGAAGCTCCAACTCCCCAAATCTCTGGCTACAACTAGAAGGAGGCTACAACCCCCAATGTTCTTCAGCTACAATCAGAAGGTGGCTACAACCACCTGTCCTTGCCCCATCCTGCCACCCTGAAGTAGAAGTAGAATGATGGAACCACTGTCACACTATCACTTTGAGATATACTACTATAAACCTATACCAATAAGTCTGAACCATGCATCAACCTGTACCTCAACCTGTAATCAAACTATACCATAAAAAAGTGCATCAACCATGCACCAACCTATAATCAACCTGTACCATAAACAATTGCATCAACCGTGCACCAACCTGTAATCAACCTGTATCATAAGCAAGTGCATCAACCATGCACCAACCTGTAATCAACCTATACCATAACCAAATGCATACAACCATGTACCAAGTATGTTCCAATCATGTGTCAACTACTCATAAACTATGAATCATCAATATTTTCCAACATCATCATTTATACACTTCATGTATGTGTCAACTCATCAACTACTTGTCTCAACCATGTGCTCAACATGTGCCACAACCAAAATCCC
>ML826000.1:14682-64337 GCA_009831015.1 Picea engelmannii | reverse complement strand
TTCCCATATAAAGTTCAAGAGTTAGTTGGTTCTCCAAAGGTCATTTGTCATTAAAGTCAATTAAACATGTTTAAGAAAGAGTTGTCAGTTTATTGAATCATTTCTTTGAGTCAAGTAATTTTGTGCTACTTCATGGTAAACCAAAAACCACTTTGTAATGATAGATGCAGGTTTGTAGTCAATCGAAACCACCTAATGTAATGAATGGTTTGTGATCAGAAAAAACCAGTTCGAGTTTGTAATGGTTAAGGGTGAGCCGAGGAAAACCCTAGGTATGATGTAATGGTTAAAGGGTAATCCATAGAAAACCCATGGGAATATCAATGGTAAGATAAAGAAATCCTTGATATACAGATGATGCAATTCAGATATTGACTCAGATACAGCTTAGGAAGACAACAACAACTGAAGAAATAGGTGCAGATGAAGAAGACAAAAGATGATGCAAATGAAGAAGACTGAAGATGATGAAGACAACTCAAGACATCTATATTGAATCATAATTATTCATTAAGGGGGAGTATGAAGGAATAATTCATACTTATGATATGATGAAATTATTATTCATGAAATTAGACTTATTTTAGAAGTCTACATATGATGAAATATGAGGACAATGAATGAAGTTAGGGATGGAGATCACATAGATGTTTATGGATATATTCATGGAGATATTGTAGAGATTGTTATGCTACATTGGACATCTTGTTATGAGAACCTCAACATTATATTATGAGGCCTCACATATGTATTGTAGTGTAAGAGAGTGATCTATCATTATTGTATATTAATTACAATATGATTATTAAAGATATTTGTTGTTCTTATGTGACTTTTATGTGTGTAATAATTATTCACGATTGCTCATAATACTAACACCCATCATGTAGGTGAATTAGAATATGGACTTGCAAGTCCATAAAACTCGTGAGTAGTGCCTTCTCAAACATACAAAAAATCTCAGCTATCTCTCGACGCCACCATGGAATGCTAGCCATATGAATCTCCCTTGATGTGATCCAATGTACAAATGCAGATAATTTTGATATGGCACATCACAGGCTCCGAGGGAATTCATGGTACACACAACCACGCACACACAAAGGATAATGACACTAAAAAATAGACACGCAAATTGTTAATTTCTATAAAATTGTGAGTGCATAACATATTTTACCGACGTTAGTATAGAAGAAGAATCATGTATTCAATATACATATCCTTAAAAGGTTCAAATGGTCATATGCTTTCAACCTCGACAAATTATCTTCTACAATGTAGCAACGTCGTAGAGTCAACCCATATAAACAAGATGCCTTCACACCCAATATAACATACTTCACCATAGAAAGATCATCTTTCTTCAAAATCCATGGGACATCACCTTCTTTAAAAGACCAAGAGGGACCAACCTCTCCTCTAGTTGCATTTCTTGGGAAATGTCTCTTTTTAGTATTTGAAGCAAAAATATCTCTCCTAACAACCAATGTGTCACTTTTATTCCATGATATGTGCCTCCATAAAGAAGATGAAACACTTTTGAATATATACATGGGATATAGTAAGTGGCCAATCTAAAGATACTCCCAATATGGAAGTTCATAAAATATAGATTTCCTTTTCATCCCAATGGGAATTTTCTCAACATAGGTGTCGAAAAATTCAGGATCGTCGAACATAGGTTGCCCATTTGAATCAAACAATTCTGCCATTTCATTCTCCTTCTTTGTGTCATATGTCATATTCCAATCTATCGATGTCATTATTTCAGGTCTTTGGATTCTCTTTGGTTTACCATTGAGAGCATATGCAACTCTTCCATAAGGGTGGTATTTTGGGAGGAATACCCTCGAACAGTATTACACCAACTTTCATAGGTGGTTGGACCACATAGCCTTTTTAGAAGGTCCACAACATTTGCATCCATGATACCTTTTGTTACAAGACCTGCTATGTTATCGTATACATAGCATGCTAGTGTCAAAAATATAGTTACACCAAATGAAGTATGCCAAATAACATAACAGATATAAACAAATCAATGAGCATGCTTATCAGAGCAAACTCCTAGTCTTGGATAATTCTACATGGTGCATGCACATATGCATCCAACATAAAACACCTCTCCATTGGGATGGGTATTCATACATCATATACATGTATCCCTTCCCATAATTGATTAAATTTTTCGATCAGTGGTTGGAGGTAGACATCCTTTCTCTTCACTTGTCCTATACATGGGACTATGATCCAGGTGGATATTGGTGGCCACCCACCTATTCCAACTGGCTACTCGTGTTTGTTTTTGTTCAGCACGTTCTTTTGTACTGCTTTGTAATTGTGGGTTCTACACTTCCGGGGTTGTCTGAAACCCCACACATCCTCCAGGTGGATACGGGTGGCCTCTCGCCTAATCCAACTGGCTTATTTTGTATGTTTTCATGTCAACACATCTTGTTGTACTTTTGAGGCCGTTTTGGGGTCCTAAACATTGTTTTTTTGGCTCACCACAATCAAACTATAGATTGAGTTAGAGTTTGAAGGAGGAATGTGTAGCTCTCTAAAAGACCTTTCCAACGAGCTATCACGTGCCTAAAACAGAGATCATATGCAAAAGTTACGACCCTAGTAAGTTGAGGTACCAAATTACACCAACTTACCTATAGGGCCCACATGACTTTTGGCATTTCACCTTCTAGGGTTAGGTTTTTGGATGTCTAGGGTTTTGGAATTCATGAGTAATATCAAAAAGGCCTCTGGAGCCTCATTGTAGTCTAGTTTTTCTGCTCAAACGGATGTGCATAGCATCCACATCTCTTCTCAAAGATAGCTACCACCATTCAAGCAAGTTTCAGTTCTACAATTTTACAGATTCAGCTTATTTCATTATTTAATAGAAGATATTGTTCATTGGATATTTGTGTTATTCTTTATATCTCTGTGTTTATTGTATTCAGTCTTTTAATCAGTTCGTTCCGCTCCTAAATCCAGATCAGTGGTATCAGAGTAGTCTGCTCTTCATTTATTTTTCTTCGTGCATGTCCCCGATAAGGTCTGGGTACAAGAAGTTGAGACTCGAACCAATCAAGCCATTACAAGATTGGTCGTGCCAAGCCCGAAAACAACCCATGGGAGACAAAAATAAATATGATAGAGCAGGAGATCCTATTAAAATGTTGCTCGAGGAATCCCTCACGCGACAAAGGAACGAAATGATGGACAACTTTGTGCAGATCCTTCAATGGTTTCCCATGGGAGAAGCATCTTCATCAAGAGGCCATGCAACCCCCTTTAAGGTACAAGTGAATTTTCATATTCCATTATTTGAAGGATTGATAGATGCGGATGCTATAAATAAATGGTCGAATCTGCTCGAAGGATATTTTTCGGTCCACAAATTTTCTGATAGGGAAAAGATCACTTTTGCACTCCTTAAGGTCGTTCCCCTTGTTAAAGACTGGTGGGATACTTACTCTGAGAAAAGGGCCATGGAGGAACTACAATGTTTATGGTGGCCCCTACATGGGATGCCTTCTAGGACGTCATTAAAGAACAGTACTACCCTGTCGGAAGCTACAAGGACCAGTACACTAGATGGACCACCCTATGTCGAGAAAGGGACCAGACAGTACTAGAATTCACCAATAATTTCCATACCCTACGCACCAAATTGGGTATCAAATAGTCCGAGAGTCATCTAGTGCTCAAATACCACGGTTGTTTTCATAGATACATTCAAACAAAAATGGAGTTATTGGACATCACTTCATTGAGCATGACTTATAGATATGTTGTCAAGATCGAGTAGAAATTTAAGCAGAAACGATGACAGTTTGGACCTGCAAACCCCTCATAGTCGAAGCAAGGCAAAGGAGTCCCCAACCCACACAACAACGGACCAAGTCGGGATGGATGCCCTTAGGACAACTAGTCCAATCCACAACACAAGAAGGGCAATGAGAAAACTAAGAAGGGCACGGGAAAATGGTGTGAGTACCTTAAAAGTCCTTGGCACAACACCAAAGATTGTCGCTCCAAGCAATCCCTCGTGGTCGAGTTGAAGGCTTCCGAGTTAGAGGAGGATTCTGATTCTGAGATGAATCCTGAAGGAGGGAAGTGGATTATCGATGTTGAACCCAGTGCCACTGTCGCTACCACCAAAGTCTAGCCAAGAAAACTAGAAGAACCAGAGGAAGGGGAACACCTTTTTCACTTGCAGATGTGGGTCAAGGGGGCTCTGATCCATTTAATTATCGACAACGGTAGTCAAAAGAACCTGATTTCAGTAGAGGTCATCAAGAGGCTCGACCTACCAACGAAGTCACACCCACAACCCTACACCATCAAATGGATTCTCCAAGGAAGAGATCTTTGTGTCAGCCAATAGTGCCATCTGCCCTATGACATCAAGCTTTTCAAAGATGAGGTATTGTGTGATATTGCTCCCCTTGAATTTTGTGGTGTTCTTTTAGGAAAACCATATTTTTGGAAGCGTCATGCTATGTATGAGTCTAGACCCCACAATGTTATTATTACTTTGGGTAGACAATTGTACAGGATCCCAGAGGTATCGTCGCCTACTGTTATTTCTTTAATCTTTGTTAAGCAATGCAGTAAGGTCATTTCACAGACCGGGAAGTTCATCTTCTTTTTGATCCATGCTCGTAGTAAGCAGAAGTTTGTCGCCACATCTATGGCCTCTACACAACACCGCTCTTTGCAACAACAACAAGTGGACGGGATCTTGGAAGAATATAGAGACATCTTCTCCTCACCTATAGGGGTATCGATACATTGCCAAGTCAAGCATCCAATTAATCTGACCCCTGGTGCACCTCTACCTAATGGACCAATCTATTGGTGCTTGCTGATGGAGAATGATGAAATCAGGCGTCAGATCCGAGATCTTCTTCAAAAGGGGCACATCAGACCCAACTCCTCCCCTTGCGGAAGCCCGATTGTATTGGTGCAAAATGAGGACGGTACTTGGCGACTCTGCATTGATTACAGAGCCTTAAACAAAATCACAATCAAGAACCGCTACCCCATTCCCAGGATTGATGACCTTCTTGAACAAATCAAGGGGGGAAAGTTCTTCAACAAGATTGACCTAAAGTCTCACTACCACCAGATTCCTTTCAAACCAACTGATGTATGGAAGACAACCTTCAAGTCTAAAGAAGGTCTCTATGAATGGCTAGTCATGCCCTTTGGCTTAACAAATGCATCAACCACTTTCATGAGATTCGTGGATGATGTATTGAGACCCTTCACTAACTCCTTTGTGGTAGTATATTTGGATGACATCCTCATCTTCAACAGAATGTGGGAGGAGCACATGTGGCATATTCTGCAGGTTTTGAGCACTCTGCAGCAGCACAAGCTTTATGCCAATTTGGAAAAATGCTCTTTTGGCATGAACATGGTCCAATACTTGGACTACGTTGTTGATGAGCATGGGGTACATGTTGATCCAGCTAAGATCCAATTCATCTGTGACTAGCCAGCGCCGACCACGCTGACTGAGCTTCGGAGCTTTTTGGGACTAGCCAACTTCTACCGACGGTTTGTGTTGGGATTCTCCCATATTGCATGGGCCCTCAGCCAGGTGACCAAGGGAATTGGTAGGGCCAACTTCGTGTTGGGGGAGGATTAGCAACAAGCATTCGATGATCTGAAGCATCGCTTGTGCTCAACTCTAGTACTCTCCCTGCCTGATCTACAACAACCATTCAAGATTGAGACTGATGCACCTGACTATGTTGTGGGTGCAGTTCTCACTCGGCACGGGCATTTGGTGGCATACCATAGTGAGACACTCTTTGATAATGTCCATAAATACCCCACCTATGACAAGGAAATGTATCCCACTATACAAGCATGTCGTCAATGGAAACATTAAATTCTAGGGAAAGAGACGATCATACACACTGATCACAAGCCATTATAGTTCATATAGACACAGGGAAAATTGTAGAACGATTGCCATCAGAAGTGGTCCACCTACATGCCACAGTTCCATATCAACATCAAGTATAAGACAAGTATCTCCAATCGTGTTGTTGACTCCTTAGTCGGCCTCTTGTGGCTGCATTCACCATTGTTCTCCATTCCTGTGGACATGAAGCTTCTGAGTGGCCCAACTTTATCAACAAGATTCAGACTTCGCCACCACCTACCAGCTCTTGCGTACAGGCACAACTACCACTGATTTTCACATTCAAGACAGACTTTTATGCCACCTAGGCCATCTCTGTTTTCCTACAAGAGAGAGTGCAAACTTGATTTGGGAAGCCCACTACAGTCGGGTGGCAGGACATTTTGGCGTAGAGAAAACTATGGTCGTTCTTCAGAAACATTTTTATTGGCCAAAACTTCGACAGGACGTCGACAAGTATATCAGATCTTGTACTGCCTGTTCCATTGCCAAGTCATACATCAAGAAGCAAGGCTTATACACCCCTCTTCCTATTCTCGAGAAGCCTTGGGAATCCATCTCAATGGCTTACATGTCTGGCTTGTCGTCTACCAAGAAAGGAAATGACTGTGTGTTTGTGGTTGTTGATCGATTTTTGAAGATGGCCATCCTCACAGCATGTAAGAAGAATGTCACAACAGCAGATACTGCCAAGATCTTCTTTGAACGAGTCTGGGTCCACTTTGGTATACCACGAACCATCACCTTCAACCAAGACAACAGGTTCCTCGGCACCTTTTGGTCGAATCTCTAGTCTCTGTTGGACACCAAGCTCACAAAATCTACTGCTTTCCACCCCCAAACCGATGGCCAAATAAAGGTCGTCAATCGGATGATTGTGCACATCCTGCACATGTACAATTCTAAGTATCCACATACATGGGACGAGAGTCTCCCATATGTCCAACACAATTACAATAGGGCTCTCCATGGTTCCATCGTCCATTGCCCATTTCAGGTGGTTCTAGGATTCCAAGCCTTGGGACCCATTGATGTTGCACTTCCTCTTGCCACCACACAGAAAAACTCTTCCCCTGATCAGTCTGTGATCAACAAAGCCACCAGATTCATTGATCGAATTCAACTCATTCGCCAACGGGTCTAGGAGATTTTGCAGAAATCAAATGCTAAGTACAAGCAGCGCCATGATCAACACAAGCTACCTCGCTAGTTTCACGTTGGCGACAAAGTCTGGTTACATATGCAGAAGGAGTTTCTAACCAATCCCCATCAGAATCTTCTCCCACTTCGTTATGGGCCTTACACTATCACCAAGGTTGTGTGTAGCAATGCTTTTGAGCTCAACACTCCATTATTCCTTGGTCTGCATCCAATCTTCAATGTGGACCTCCTTCGACCATATTTTCCACCATTATTGGACACCTCTGAGATCGCAGAACCGTTGACACCAACAGAGCTCAACCTTGACTACATGGAACAAACATCCACTGATCATATAGTGGACACACAAGTAAAGGGCACTCGCCAGCAGTGGATCCAGATTTATCGGGTTGTCAAGGCAGGGCAACTCCTACACCAAGGCAAGTATCTCACCCATGGCCAAATCTAGCAGAAGTTTCCTCACTTGATGAAGGAATTCAACGCAATGGAGACCATTGCTTCCTAAGGGGGGAGGATTGATCCAGGTGGATATTAGTGGCCACCCACCTATTCCAATTGGCTCCTCATGTTCGTTTTTGTTCAACATGTTTTTTTGTACTGCTTTGTAATTGTGGGTTCTACACTTATGGGGTTGTCTAAAGCCCCACACATCCTCCATGTGGATACAAGTGACCTCCCGCCTAATCCAACTGGCTTATTTTGTATGTTTTCATGTCAGGACATCTTGTTGTACTTTCGGGGCCATTTTGGGGCCCTAAACGTTGCTTTTTTGCTCACCATAGTCAAACTGTAAACAAAGTCAGATTTTGATGGTGAAATGTGTCGTTCTATGAAACACCTTTCCAACGGGCTATCACACACCTAAAACAGAGTTTGTATGCAAAAGTTACGACCCTAGGAAGTTGAGGTACCAAATTACACCAACTTACCTATAGGGCCCACATGACTTTTGGCGTTTCACCTTCTAGGGTTAGGTTTTTGGTTGTTTAGGGTTTTGGAATTCATGAATAATATCAAAAAGGCCTCTGGAGCCTCATTGTAATCCATCATTTCTACTCAGACAGATGCGCATATCAGCCACATCTCTTCTAAGAGATAGCTACCACCATTCGAGCAAGTTTCAGTTTTGCAGTTTTACAGTTTCAGCCTATTTCATTATTTAATAGAATATATTGTTCACTGGATATTTGTGTTATCCTTCATATCTCTGTGTTTATTGTATTCAGTTTGTTAATCAATTCGTTCCACTCCTAAATACGGATCCGACTATAAGAGCCAACATAAGATGTTCATTCCTCATGGACAACCATGGGGGGGGGGGTATTTTTATTGATCACTACCACTGGCCAAACATAATAGTTGGTGTTTTGGAAGGAATATGAGTTAACTCCATCCATAGCTATGCTCAATCATAGGCTTTGTACTTCATTCTTGAACTTATCGGGCCATGTATCATCTATATGCTTCATGGCTATTTAATTTGTTGGGATTCACATAACTGCTGACTCACTTATATGTGAGGCATGTAACCCCTCCAAGATGGCTAATTGTTTGCAATGAAAGAGCCTTTGAATCCTTGGAATTATAGGCATGTGCCTCAATATCTTATGAGGAGGACCATGTGCTGATCCAGGAGGATCCTCAGGTCATGAAAATGCTCAAAAATTAAAGTTCTTGGAATAAGACGAAACTAGCTTCATTATGTCTATCTTGTCGCATTGATTATGACCATATATTTACTTCCTCAAATAGACATTGTATGCGAAAGTTATCGCGTTCTAATCAAATTCCCAAACATGCAAAAAGTCAACAGTCAAAGTCAACACTGACGTCATGATGATGTCATCATGCTGACGTGGCATCATCTGGAGGTGACACGTGGTAGTTGATCGTACAGTGATGTGGCAAAGGAGTGGCATGCTGACTGGGCAGTTGTGGCAGATGTGGTTGAATCACCGCTTGACAAGTGTCACCTGGTGGCACAATTAAATGGTGCCATGTGGCCCAGTCATGGGCTACCACGTGGCACCCCATCATTGGTTTGTTGTTGTAAAAAGTTTATGGACTCCATAGGAGTCAAACCCGCGACCTCCGGGCGTGGGGGAACATTTCGGCAAGGCTGAGCTACCAACCTTCCCATGGTGGAACTTAACATATATAGGTGCTATATATTATTGAAAGTGTGTTGTGTGTTGGTTGTGGAGTAAAGGGGTTGGGGCTAGGCCTCAGCCTGCGGTCTTGTTGCAAATCATACAAAAACGACATAGCACCCGAGAGCGTATACACTCATGCGATGAGGGTAGCGCACTTGTGGGCTGGCGGTTGGCCATATGGCTCATACAAGCTGGAAAAAGGGGCGTGCGCCCAACCTTTAGGGGCTTATTTTGATTTTGTAAATCATAGTGGTTATTTTGTTATAGTTTTTGCCCAGATTGGGCCTTTTTGGAGATTTCTTGGCCATTTGGAGGGGGATTTGATCCCCAAAAGAGGTCAGATCTTTGTGGGAAGTTGGGCTTCCATAACTGAGCCTAAAACTATACAAACTAGGCCCTTTGAGCTTGTGAGTGTACTTTTGTATTGCAGGCAATGTGAAGAGCAACTTGAGCTAATGGCCCATTTCTCATGTTTTGAGGGGCAATGAGTCATGTTTTGAGAGGAGATAGTTGAGGCATGTGTGCATCTACACAAGGAAGTCTTGTACAACAGATCAGAAGCCTGTTTGTAACAACAAAGAACAATTGTAAAGAGAACTTGAGCATTAAAGATCAATAAAGTGGTCCTCCACTTGGAAGCGGGCCCGAAGATGTAGCCACACATTGGTGAACTTCGTTAACAAGTTCTTTGTGTCTATTTCTCTTTCTTCTTGTTGTTATATTCTCTTATTTACAACATGTTTAATGATGGTTGAACTCTTTAATCATTCATGAGCATCAAGTTAATGACACTTTGTTTATAATACCTTTCATTTATGGATCAAGTATTTTGGCATCAGAGCTTTGGTTGTGTTGGAAGGTTTAACAAGTGCAGGATTTGATGCTCACGAGATACAAATCTAGAAGAGGAGAAGGATCATTGGGTGAATTCATTTCAGAGATATAACGAGTGTTGAGGAAGAAAAGAATGGCGACAGAAGGAGAAACTTCTCCACGAACTAGAGAGTTCTAAAAAGCATTTTTCTCCATGTCAGAAATGGTCAAAGTGTTATATGATGATTTCTTGGAGAGAAAGAAACTTGGTGTAGGAGAACCTCTTACGAAGGAGAAAAGTGAAGCCAAAGGAGAATCTTCAAAGCCTCCTCCTACACCAGCTTCTTCTCCTTCTTCAAGTTCTACTTCAAATGCTAGTTCTCTTTCTACGACACATACTATACAAAAGCATACACATAAACATAAGTCTGACATGCCTTTGTTAAAGCTTGATGTTAAGTTTGAGTTGCCTTTGTATGATGGGGAACCAAATGCGGAAAAGTTAGATAATTGGATAAGACAAATTGAAGTATATTGCAAGATTCAAAAAAACATAGATGAGGAGACTATGATCCAGCTTGCTAGTCTCAAGATGGGAGGAACCGCCCTTGTGTGGTGGGAAAGTAGGACAAAACAGGATCTTAAAACTTTTGGTAAGACACTCTCTTCATGGCTTGATTTTACATCTGTTTTACAAAAGCAATTTTATCCTCTAGCTTATATGCAACAACCTATTATGTCATGGCAGAACTTTAGGCAGTTAAAGGGACAAATTGTTCAAAGTTATACACATGAATTTCGAAAAAGAGCTTTATTGTTGGGAATACCATTGGATACTCAAGAGACATTGCTTAAGTACATAGGTGGTTTGCATAGCTATTTACGACATACCATTCTTATGTTTAATCCAACTAGCTTAGATGAGGTGTGTGTGCAAGCGACTCATCTTGAATATGGAGGCAAGAATGTAAATGTTGATTTTGTAAAACCATTTAAACCTACTGAAGGAAAATACAAAGGCAAGGATAAAGAGAAGTTTAAAGGGAAGAAGTCTAATACAATGAAGAAGGAAAAACCTACATGCACTCATTGTAAGAAAGAAGGCCATAGTGAGGATCGTTATTGGATCCTTCACCCATAATTGAAACCATCAAAGTTCACAAATAAAGGGAAGCCAAAGACTACTGCAACAAATGAAACAGACTTGGGGTCTAATTCGGGAGATGAGACCAAGGTCACAGTCACGGGAATCAAAGGTAAAAATTCTAAAGCTAGTACAAGTTCTTCAGTTCAGTCTTTAAAATTCGATAATGAAGTTGATGAGATTAAACGAACAGAACTTTGTCACATAAGAGTAATTTCCAAACATACAAAAATTGATACTCTATTTGGCAGTGTCTCACAAGTGAACTTAATATAAGAGACAATTGTTAAAAAGTTGGGATTAACTACTAAACCCCATAAGAAACCATATCCATTAGGATGGATTCACAATGATAATCAATTGCAAGTGAATATGTAATGTGTTCTAAAGTTTGTTATCGCTTCACAATTTATAGATGAGGTTGAGTTAGATGTAGTTCCACTGGATATATGTGGTATTGTACTTGGGAGTCCATATATGTTTGATAGAAAGGCAATATTCTATCGTGAACACAATAATTATCAATTAACTAAAGATGGAAAAGAATATGTTGTAAGGGCTCATCAGAAGAAATTGAATCTATCACTAATCAACTCAGGGCAAATGAAGAGAATTGTAAATGTCAGTAAAAGATATTTACTAATGGTCGTAAAAGCTAAGGACACTGTCGGAATTAATACTTTCCAAGATTGTGATACAAAGTTGAAAGATGACTTAGTTAGATTTTTTTTTGACTATGATGATATTTTTCAAGTTTCGAAAGGATTACCTCCAAAACGACAAGTTGAACATGAGATACAATTGTAGCAGGATGTTCCTCTTCAAAACATTGGAATGTATAGGTTATCAGTTTTGGAAAATGCAGAGATAAAGAAACAGGTACAATAGTTCATTTAACAAGGGGTCATTAGACCAAGTGTTTCTCCATGTGGGTCACCTATCATCCTGGTGCCAAAGAAAGATGGCACATGGCGCATGTGCGTGGACTTCCGAGCCTTGAACAAGATCACAGTAAAAAACCATTACCCTCTTCCTCGCATTGATGACTTATTAGATCAATTGAAAAATGCAGTATATTTTACTAAGTTAGACTTAAGAAGTGGTTTCCATCAAATTAGAGTTGATTAACATGATATATGGAAAATTGCTTTTAAAACAAAACATGGATTATTTGAATGGTTAGTGATGCCATTTGGGCTTACTAATGCACTTGCTACTTTTATGTGGGTAATGAACGATGTATTCAGGCCATTCATTGATGATTTTGTAATAGTCTACTTAGATGATATTCTTATTTTCAGTAGGACCAAAGAAGAGCATGTCCAGCATGTTAGGCAGATACTTTCAGTATTGCAGAGAGAGAAACTTTTTGTAAAGTTGTCAAAATGTGAATTTGGCAAAACATCTCTTGTATATTTGGGCTACATTGTAGGGGGTGGATAACTCAAGATTGATCCCTCTAAAGTTGAGGTCATTGTAAATTGGCCAAATCCTACAAATGTAACTGAAGTAAGAAGCTTCATGGGGGAAACACAGTATTGGAGGAATTTTATTGCAAACTTCTCTCTAATTGCAGCTACTTTACATGTGTTGATAAGTGTGAAAAGGGGATTCCAGTGGGGAGGAAGCCAACAAAAGGCTTTTGACACTTTGAAAGTGAAGATTAGTTCAGCTCCTATTCTGGCATTGCTAGATCTCCAACAATCTTTTGAAATTGAAACTAATACAAGTGACTATGCCATGGGGGCAGTGTTGATGCAGCACAGAAAGCCCATATGCTATCATTATGAGACCTTCACTACAACATTAATTAACTAGCCAACCTATGATAAAGAATTGTATGCTTTAGTACAAAGTGTTAAAAAGTGGAAACATTACTTAATGGGAAAAGAAACAATAATACATATTGATCACCAACCATTACAGTATCTACAATCACAAACTAAGCTACAACAATCAAGGCATTTTAGATGGATGGGGTTTTTATAGCAATTTCATTTGGTCATCAGATATAATAAGGGCATTCATAATAAAGTTGTTGATATGTTATCAATACCTCCTAGTACAATTGCTACAATCCTTAAGCACAATTCAATTACTCATTAAAGTTACATTGAACAATATGTTGAGGACAAAGATTTTAAAGAAGTCTATGCAAATTTAAGTCATGGTAAAAGAGCGAAAGAATTGAATTATCATATTAAAGAGAAACTTCTATATCATTTGGGCAAGTTATGTATTCCAGAAAGTGAAAGAGTCCATGTAATCAGAGAGGCACATACTTCTCTTATAGCATGACATTTTGGTGTAGACAAAACAATTGCTCAATTACAAAGGTTTTGTTATTGGCCTTGAATGCATGAAACTGTGTCCAAGAATGTAAAACGATGTACTATGTGTGCAATAATCAAACCAAGTAACATAAATCTAGGATTGTACACTACACTTCCTATTCCTTCTAGACCATGGGAGAGTATATCTATGGATTTTGTGGGGGGATTTGCTATGTCTAGGAAAGGTCACGATTACTTGTATGTAGTTGTGGATAGGTTCGGCAAGATGTGTGTGCTAATTCCTTGTAAAAATCAAGTCACAATTGAACAAATAATGCAAATGTTCTTTGAAAATGTATGGATTCATTTTAGGTTACATACTTCTATTGTATCTGATCGAGACTCCAGGTTCATGGGGAAATTTTGGTCAAGTTTGTGGGAACTTATGGAAACCATACTGAAGAAGAGCACAACATTTCATCCACAGATGGATGGACAGACAGAGGCAGTGAACAGAACAATAATGCATATACTTCGGGCATATTGCAACAAACATCCTAAGATTTGGGATGAACATTTGTGTTATGTGCAACATGCGTATAATCAAGCCAAAAATTCTTCTACTCAGAGATATCCATTTGAAACATGTTTGGGATACTTGCCAAAATCTCCTTTGGATTTTGTCTTTGGGAAAGACATTGCAGTAGAGAAACACAATGATGTGGATAAGGCTACAAATTTCATTGAACGGATCCAGTTGATTCATCAGGCAGTACATGAACATTTGGAGAAAGTCCAAGCCAAATACAAGGCGAGACATGACATGCATCGAGTTGATCATCAGTTCAAAGTGGGAGATCAAGTCTGGTTATACATCAGCAAGGAAAGATTGCAAGGAGAAGGTAAAAAACTAAAACCAATTCTCTATGGTCCTTTCAAAATTTTAGACAAAATTGGTTCTAATGCTTTCCGGTTAGAATTGCCTCCATATATGCAAATTTATTCAGTTGTAAATGTGGAAAAATTGAGATTGTATGAGCCTCCTATGATCGAGGATCAAGGAGAGAATGTTCAGATTCCTTCCATAGATAATTTTGCTCTTGAATATATGAATGAGTTGTAGGATGACACCATTTTGGACAAAAGGGTTTGTACTTCTCGCAAGGGTGATGTGGAGTATCTTCAAGTGGGATTGAAGGGCACAAATCCAAGTCAGACTAAGTGGATGGAGACCGAAAAAGTGAGGGTTCAATATCCTCACTTATTTACCAACTGATACCAGACTTTTGGTGGTCCAAAAGCTTCCAAGTAGGGAGGATTGATCTAGGAGGATCCTCAGTTCAAGAAAATGCTCAAAAATAAAAGTTCTCATAATCGAATGAAACCAATTTCATTGTGTTTGTCTCGTCACATTGATTCCGGCCATATATTTACTTCCTCAAACGGACACCGTATGCGAAATTTATCGCTTTCTGATCAAATTCTCAAACAGGCAAAAAGTAAACAGTCAACAGTCAACGCTGATGTCGACATAACATCATGATGGTGTGGCATCATCTGGAGGTGACACATGGCAGTTGACCATACAATGGCGTGGTAGAGGAGTGGCATGCTAACTGGTCAGTTGTGGCAGACGTGGTCGAATCACCGCTTGACAAGTGTCACCTAGTGGGCGAATTAAATGGTGCCACGTGGCCCAGTCATGGGCTGCCACGTGGCACACCTTCATTGGTTTTTTGTTGTAAAGATTTTATGGACTCCATAGGAGTCGAACCCACAACCTTCGGGCGTGGGGGAACGTTTTGGGCAGGGCCAGGCTACCAACCCACCTGTGGTGGAACTTAACATATATAAGCGCTTTATATTATTTAAAGTGTGTTGTGTGTTGGTTGCGAAGTAAAGGGGTTGGGGCTAGGCCCCAGCCCACGGTCTTGTTGCAAATAATACAACCACGAAATAGCACCCAAGAGCGTATACACTCATGCGATGAGGGTAAGGCGCAGGGCCACCGGACATGGAACAAATACCATAAGACCAGGGGTTGTGACCACAGTGGGGGCTTATCCGACCGATCGAGCCCTCGGTTCCATTGTTTGACCAGCAATATTCAGAGGAGGGGCCAGCGCACAGCGCCCTTGTGGGTTGGCGGTTGGCCATACGGCTCATACGACCTAGCAAAGGGGCACACACCCAGCCTTTAGGGGCTTATTTTGATTTTGTAAATCATAGTGGTTATTTTGTTATAGTTTTTGCCCAGATTAGGCCTTTTTGGAGATTTCTTGGCCATTTGGAGTGGGATTTGATCCCAAAAAGAGGCTAGATCTTTGTGGGAAGTTGGGCTTCCATAACTGAGCCTAAAAACTATATAAACTAGGCCCTTTGAGCTTGTGAGGGTACTTTTGGATTGCAGGGAATGTGAAGAGCAGCTTGAGCTAATGGCCCATTTCTCATGTTTTGAGGGGCATTGAGTCATGTTTAGAGAGGAGATAGTTGAGGCATGTGTGCATCTGCACAAGGTGCTCTTGTACAACATATCAAAAGCATGTTTGTAACAAAAAAGAACAATTGTAAAGAGAACTTGAGCACTAAATATCAATAAAGTGGTCCTCCACTTGGAAGCGGGCCCGGAGATGTAGCCAAACATTGGTGAGCGTCGTTAACAAGTTCTTTGTGTCTATTTCTCTTTCTTCTTGTTGTTATCTTCTCTTATTTACAACATGTTTAATGATGGCTAAACTCTTTAATCATTCATGAGCATCCATTTAATGTCATTTTGTTTATAATACCTTTCATTTTTGGATCATGTGCCTTACCCTTTTTTTATTTATTCAAGGTACATGTCATGCCCACATTCTGGGCATATATCTTTGTCGACATGTTCATTTTTGTATAGAATACAATCATTCAAACATGTGTGGTATGATATGTACTCAACACCCAACATTTCCAGCATTTGTTTTGCCTCTGCGCAACTATCAGGCAAGACATTATCACTTGGAAGTAACTTATATTTGAGTAACCTGCAATAAGTGGGAAATATAAATGTACAATATCTTTAAGCATGAATAAAGTCAACCCTTTTCTTCCTTCATTGCGTGACAAGATTCCTTAAAAATTTAGGGGACTTAATGGTTAGTTACCTCAAAAGTGTCGAGAAACACGTGTTTGACATACCATACATTGCTTTCAAGTTGTATCGTAACATTGTTCTCCCTAGCTGGGTAAACCTTGCAAATCCCTGTACTCGACCAAATAGAGGCGTGGTGGAAGCAGATTTCAGGCTTTTGAACAAGGTATCTACGACATCAGTTCCATCCCCTAGTTCATTTTGTTGGAATGCATTTAACAACATTCCCTCCATGGCTTGGGTATCCGACAAGAAATCATCCATACCAACCTCTATATCATTGCCTTCATCCCCAACATGTGAAGAACTAGTGTTATTGTCGAGGTCTTGAATTGGTGACTCGGTACGTAGTGGGAATTGAATAGGTGGTTGTTTCAACCATTCTTGGTATGCTTCCTCTCTGAGTTGTTTTCGTTTAGTAGCAAGCTCATGATTTGACATTGTAGTGGAGTGCAACGGTAGATGGTGGACAGGTCGCTCGTCATCAGAATCTTGATTGTAAAAATATTGAATATTGCATCGATAATATTAGTAACACAATGCATTTAATACATTCAAACATTATACCAAACACTTATTAGAAGCATGGACATTTTTTTTCCCAATAATAAACAAGAAAATGACCACTTTATAAAACAAGTGTCGAATTAAACAATACATTTACATTAGTTCCATTGAAAATCCAAAAATAGAATTACTTGATCATCTTTTTCTTATGCCCTGCGAGGTTGTCTACATAAAAGAGATCCAATTCACGGTGTAATACAGTTGATCCCCACTAGTTGTGGGAAGATGACATGTTAGGATTGGTAGGGTAAAGAAGTTGTGCATTTTCATTAAACATCTACGTGCGGTATCTTTCTCCTGATAAGAGCTTACGAAGTCTTGGGACTGTGGGAATATCTTGAGCATCTTAACTCGATCCTGAATCTTGATCCTGGAAAATTGAATGAACAATTATTCAACTGCACCTGCATACATAACATAAATTCAATGGGATAAATGAATTATAAATAAAATCTAGACGTATTGCAATCAGCATGAGAAAACTTGAAGGACTTCCAAAGATACAAAATGAGCTGGAAGTTGAAGAATTGGCCATTTGATATTATAATTCCTTTATTACTGCATTTGAGCCAAAACTATCATCTTGGGCAGTATAGAACAATCTAAATTCAAAAATAATTTCAAATAACTTTTATAACTTGACGATGCACTTCATCATATAAATATGCACCAATGTGTATGGATAAACCAAACGCATCGGTGCATTCAGTTGAGCGAAGCACCGAAAATTGACCTTTGTTATTGCCTTTGCAAAATTTAAATGCAGATGTTTGCATTTGCATTGTGAAAATTTAACTTCCTTATGGTACGTTTCGAACAATATAGTGCACTGACTGAAGCAAGTTAGAAAAATAACGTGTGATATGTTGAAATTTATTACAAAAATAAATCGGTGTGTTCTACGTACACACCACACTGGTGCGTTGTTCACTGTATAGCACACCGAAAATGTAACTTAAAAAAAAAAATGCATGTGTTTATCATCAATGCGCTGAAATATACAACGAAAAAATGAGCAGGAATTTGAGTTTTTGTGTTTATAAAGGAAAACCTCATTCATTATTTTATTTTTTTCCAAACGTTAGAAAGTAAATTTGTGCAACAAAGATTTATCATCAAAGACTTTGAAGTGGGTGGATTTTTTTTAAGAGACAAATTCGAGGGAGATTACAGTAGATTATATAGAAATTTGTAGAGGAGAAATTCCAGGTATATGATTTCATTATATTAATCATTTGAATCATTCTCTTATTCAATTCAAACAATTTTTAGTGCATTCCATAACAAAAAAAATGGTTTCATAGTTACCTTCAATATTGGAAGCTCTAATTTCCTCACTGTTTTTTTGCTCTCTTTCTATATTTCACAAGGATATTTACTTTAAGAAAAAAAATTATAGCGTTTGTTCATTTATATATGGGTGTTTTCTATCCGTTGTAATGAAACCACTCATTGCATTGGATCCCAAACCATCCTGTCGCTTTCGTTTTGTTTTTTTTGTTTTTTTTTTTTTTTTTTTAATTTGTAAATGCCTTCGTGATGACTAGTGCACTCTATACATAGTAAGAGCATCGATGCATATTTGTATGTAAACAACACCGCTCAATTTAAATTATAGATAATATTAAAAAATCCTTTTCGCGATCGACGGTGCACATTTTACCTAGACAAGCACTGTGGCACACTGTTTACAAAGCACACCGTTGAGTTTAAATGGAAAAATTATTGATTTTTTATAAGGAAACTGCCATGTCTTAAATTTGTTCACATGTCGACGGTGCATAATAAACAGTACTTAGGAAGTTGTGCTTTTCTTAATTCATAGAGCACCGACTGAATACAAAAATTTGTAAAATGTTTTCAGTTTTGCAATGACACTTTTATACTGTATTTGTGCGTATATATATGGTTGATGCACCAGTGCGTATAAATATGGTTGACGCCCCGGTGCATATTAAGTTACTATACACACCAAGATCTTATTTTTTTTTTAAATTACGTAATTCTTATATACGATAGAAGAAGATAGAAACTAAATGAACATAATTACATCGCAAGATGAACCATCCCAACTACAATGTGTATCGTAGGTATGTAATAATTTATTTATTCTTTTATGTACATCGAATTTAATTATCACGTGAAATACTAATTTTCAATTGTTTTGTTGTAGAAAAGAAAAAAAATAGAATACATTCAACACATAATACACGACAACTAGGAATAAAAGGGTTGATCACAAACTTTGCGAGTATTTACATTTTCGGTATTTCTTAAGATTTCATGTTTGTTGTGAACTTTATATTTAAATAATTAATTTAGACTTGTCCATGGATGTCTTCTAGTAGGTGCTAACATACAAAGAGGAGCCAACCCATGAATTGATAAACATTGGGTTAATTACGGGTTATGAGTATATGTTGAAGAATGAAAGTTTAATTGAACAGTTTGTCAGTAGTTATGTTGTTTAACTTCCCTTGTTTTATAATTAATGAAAAAAACAAAAAAACTTTATATTAATTATATTGACTGTGCTTTGTCATGTTGTATTAAACATGCAAGAAACAAAATATGGAATGCAACCAACAAAAAAGATTTTGAGAGAATGCATTAAACACGGCTTCAAAATAATGTGTATTGTTTATGAAAGACTTGGTACTAAGGTATGTTTTTATTTATTTACGCAATCATGTATATTCTACTATATATATAAATGTAGATATACTTATTATAATTTATTTCTATGTTTGTAGATGGAAGATGAAGGGGCAGAACATAAAAAACAAGTTGATCAAGAAAACATTATGTTAAAAAACCAAAGTACAATATTACCTACAAATGATGAAGAAATGAGGCATGCACACAGCTCGAATGATGATAACAGTTCAACCAATGAATAACAATCAATATAATTGAATGTTACTACAAGTTGTATGTTTTTGAATATTTGTCTTTGAAAATCAGGGATTTTGTTTAATGTACTTGACATGTTGTCCCAATTGCATTATGACATGTTACCAATAAGTGTAACAATTACAAATTTGTTTCAATTTGATTATTGTGGACCTTTACATTGTCCCTTTTTATATGACAATGGGTATCTTACTCATATATAATAAAATGCGTTTCTTATTTCATTGCATTGTTGAATGTTGTAAAATGTTGCATTCCTGAATAATTATTATTAATAATAATAATCTAATTTTAAGGTCATGACCAAGACAAACACCAAATTGGTGTATGAGACCCCCTTGTTTGTGGGACAAGGGACCCCTTCCGCACATTGATTTGACTGCTAAAGTCTACAGAGGTATACATACCCTACCCCCCTCTGAATTTGAACTCATGACCTCTTAGGAGGTGTAATTCGTTGGATAACACATTAATGCAATCACTATAACGAAATGCGATAACAAAAATAAAAAACAATATTATTATTAAAAAAAATATTTGATTTTGAAATGATTAATTGAAAATTTGTAAAAAACAATAAATTAAAATATATACATATCAATGCATTGTATTATTTTGAACTCACTGGACGATGTGTGCCATAGTATAGAAAGCGATGTGTTTTGAGGAGTCATAGACATCAATTCACATTAATTATAAAAATGCACCGATGTGAAATATTGAGAAAACGCATTGTTATGTAAACGATATAACGTACAATAATAATTATTGTTTCAAAATTGTACGATGCTCATGTTTAAAATATATACCGGAGCACTAAAAATAATTTACGCACCAGTGCATTAAGTTTAATATACGAATCACGGTTCTAAATATTATTTGCGCATCGATGCCTTTACTATAATATACGCACTAGTGCTTAGTAAAAATAATGGCACCGACATCTCACCTCGAATATTCAAAATTTCACTACCCTTCAATGCACATTGTAAAATAGATATTGGTACGTACTAATTATACTAGCATTGGGTCGCAGTCTATATTAAACACACCGGGTCTCAGGATAACTTGATCACACCGGTGCTCATTATATCTTAAATGCATCGGGCTGTAGAAAACCTAAAACGCATTGGTGCTTCATACAAAAACAAGGAGGAACCAACGCGTAGAAATTATAAGAGCATCGGTGCTCTACATACAACGAAAAAGGCAAAACCGGTGCGCAACAGTTATAAAAGCACCTAAGCGTTTTTTATTATATTAACGCGGTGATTGTATTATGTTTTTTTTTTGTTTTTTTTGTTAGTTTGTCCGTGACATGTGGGACTAACCTGTGGCTAAGAAACCGCGACTCAGGGGCATTTAAGCCATCAAAATCACCTAGGGATCGCACTCGGCTTGAGCCACACCAACTCTAAAGACGGCTAGACTTTTTGTACCCACAGGTTTCGAACCGGTGACTTAGCGCCTTAACAGCACACTCCGTCACCGACTGTCCTACACCTCGGGGATAGTGATTGTATTATGTTAGCGCACCTATGCATTTCTATTATATTAATGCACCGGTGCATGTTTTTCAATACCGCATCGGTGCATTTTGACAAGAACAACACCGAAAAAAAAAAAAAAAGCTCTGCTACAACCTCTACCCGCCCAAAGTTTTTAGTTATATGGAACATACGTTAAAACCTTTGTAGTCAATAGAGGAGGTTGTAGTGGATATATTTTTTTTAATTTTGCCAAATTTTCTAACACTAAAAACCTCCACCATAAGTTGTTCTCCTTGTAGTGTTGACAACGTTGTTTTACCTTTGAGTGTTCTTCGTAATGTTTCCAATTAGCCATCATTTTCTAGATTTTGAGTTTGTATGCCTAAGTTATGGCATATGCAAGTTACACATCTTCTCAAGGTCACGATTACAAAGTATTGTTCTTTATCACTAGAGAAGAAGATTGAAGTGTTCCCAAGCTATATCTTTGTTCAATATATTTCCAAAGATATCTTGTTTACCTCATCCTGAACCTAGATAGTTGAGCTATAGCCTTCACGAGTTTTTGAAACTATCTCAAGTGTTGGGTTTTGGTAGCTTGCCTAGCAGAGCTTCAAGTTTATAAAGTAGACCTTAACAACATAAAATAAGAATTATGGGTTGAAAACTAAAATGAATTTGTTATTATCTTTACTACAATACCTTGTTTTCTTTGTTGTGCTATTGAATGATTGGTTTATGGCCTATTCTTTTACAATAAGAATAATACAATATTTCCCCTCTTTGGTCTTGACTTGGAATAAATTTCCATGCAATGGCAAGTGATCCCCTGACACTCTCTTTTTAAGGAACAATTTCACATCCATTGTAAACATTTATGTTTATTCAATGAGACATAAAAACACCATAAAATCATACCTATAAAGTTTAGCTCTTGGTGCTTGAGTTGTTATTTTAGCTCTTTTAGAATTGAGGAATAAATGTTTTGATTCACATTACATTCCTGAACACATATAATCATCAAATCCTCTTTGTTCAAAAAGTAAGAATGGAGGTGTAGGTAAAATACAAAATTTGAAATGACATGGCAATTTTAAACTTCATTTTGCAATCTTGCTTCGAGTTAAAAATTGGTTTGCTAATATGATGTTTTTCTTGTATGTGCAATGGTTGTATTTGGCTTTTGTTTGGTCATAGTCATAGTTAGAGGAAAATCTAGTCTTGATAATTGGCACAAAACAATGGGGCAATGACTAAGTGCAATTGTACTCGAGGTGATTAGAAGAAACAAGAGGCCACTGCCTCACCAACCCACTCCCTCACTCTTGGAGTTGCAAAGTAAAAAAGGGTAAAAATGGAAGGCCTAAAGGAACGAACAAAAACAACGCAACAAAAAAGATGAACAATCTTTCCAAGAGGCGATCAAAAGCTCCATGAACAAGATAAAAAACACAAGACATAAGAGTGCAAAAGTGCCCACCCAGGGGAGGAAGGGTCCCCATGAAAAAGTGTCCATGTGGGGGAGGAAGAGTCCCAATAGGACCTGTTACCGCTCAAACTCTACCCCAAGAGGAAAAGTCCTAACCTTGGCAAGAGAGCCTAGAGTCACTACAGGAAAGATACCCACTATCACCTTGGTAGCCTCGCCCCAAACTTCAAACCAAGGAAACTAAACTACCATAACCTAGGGGGAATCCCTAAAGATCAATCTAGATATAACATTAAAGATAGAAATAGAAGTGCAAATTAGCTCAAATTAACCCTTTTAATTAACCCAATAAACCATTATTGCCAAATAATGTGATATAGTGAATGCAACGATGGTCTAGTTGATTAATTAAAACACACATGCCACAATATACCAACAAAACATCATGATGAATAAATATTGAAGTGATAAAATCGTGAAAGATCTTATGAATAGCAATTTGGAAGATTTACTTGTAGTTTTATTCCAAATTGTGTCAAGTGTGAGATGCATGTGAGATAAGTGTTTGGAGCTAGAAACATTCAAATAAATGTGTAGTGTAAACGTTTTATGTTTTGTTTCGATCAATTTTGTCTGAAATCTGGCCATAAATTGTTAGGACTATAGATTTAAGTGGTTGAGTCTGTATAATCCGAGCACCTCGGGGGTTTTATAGGACGTTGAATCCATCAATTCATTCAAAAATGCAATTTAGACAACATAAATTGGTGATTTTACTGAGATTTATATGTCCAGATTCCAGTGAAAAATGCGAAAACGTAAAATGTTTAGACAATGCCTTCAAATAAATTCGAATTTTACTCAAAACATCATTGCATATGTGTTGATGCTTGAATCCGTCAGGACATAAATGACAACCTCACAAGGATATGAATCCCCCTGCGTTTTTAGAGAGGTGGTACTCCTCTTTAGCTAAAAGATATATCTGTGATATCTTGGATTATGAGAATGTTAAGGCATCAAACCCTAGATCTTTATTTCTTGAAATTATGAAATGATATGGTTCTTCGATAACCTAATCTGATCTTTGTATGCAACAAGAAGTCTTTAAACATTTGAAAAGATTGAAGTAGGGCTTCAACATCAAAATTTATTTGCGATCAACATCACATACACAATCTTCTTAATCATATATAAATGCATCCATGTCTTCTTCACGAAAAAATAGAAGAGAATAATTTGATCATCTCAAAGAATTTTAAAAGAGTACTACTATCAAGATCAAAAGATAATTAGATAGGTCAATCTCAAATACCTCATACTTAAGACAAGATACAACCAAAATCAACCCCGAAGCAATTCTTTGTGGAGTTTAATCATAAAAAAATGTTCTTCATTACAAAATCTTTGACAATCATGTATATGGTTGTAAATACTCCATGATCATACAAGAAAAATATTTTTGGAATAATACAAGAAGAACACTCAAGAACTCAACCTTATGCCCGATTCAGAGACTCAAACATAAGGATATGAGAAATGGTCTAGAAGAATAGAAAGAATGGAGAAGATGGAGATCTTTTTTCTTTGATCAGAAGCTTGTCTGTCTATTCATGGTTGTACCTTCTTCTTCCTCTGATCTTCTGCCCTGCCCCTCTAACAATTCTCATTATTATCCCTTGATGAAGCCTTTCTTCTCTTTTTAAGATGAGATTTTCTAACTACTTGAGTAGTTAGGTTTTCTTTCTCTCTTGAAATTCCCGTACAATTTTCTTCTTGAAACATATTCTTTAATTAATGCCTCATTTAAGTGCTTATCAATGAATTCACATCATTAACATCTGTAACTTTTAAATGGGTCCCTTTCCCTTTTTAATAAAAGTTTTTAAATAAACTTTTATTTACAAAATTCAATTAAGTGTCCTTTTAAAGAGGGGGACTCTGTTTTAATTTTATGGAAGTGAAAGTCAAGCTTTTAGACATGAAAATCACTTCAGATATGAACTTCATCGTCTTATCTTTCCAACGATATAAAGTTGATCCAGATCGTGAAATCTTATTTGGCTTCTTGGTTTGAGAGATATCATCGATTGAATCTCAGCATGTATTTGACCCAAGGAGGCCACACGTACCACCATCTTCAACGATACTTTTCTCCCTACTCAGGAAACTACAAAAGGAGTTCCACATATGGCTGGAAAGATATCTGCAATATATCAAATGGGTATTTCTCGGAATCTCATTTTTCTTCTTGGTTTGAGAGATATAATCGATTGAATATCAACATGTATTTGACCCAAGGAGGTCGCTCATACCACCATATTCAACAGTGGTTTTCTCCCTTCTCAAGAAACTAAAGGAGTTCCACATATGGCTAGAAAGTTCTATTCAATATCTCAAATGGGTATTTCGCGGAATTTCATTTTGTTGTCTGTTTTATGAGATATATTTGTTTGAAGCAACGCATGTCTGTAACCAACGTGGTCGCGTGCCCTTCAAATTCGGCCTGTTTTTTCTCACTCCATGGGCCACCTCAAAACAAGTTCCATATATCGATGTAAATATCTCTTCAGTAGCTCAAATGGGTCTTCGACGGAATTTGATTTCATCACCCGTAGCAAAAGTTATGAATATATTTGCAGATGATGTTCACAAACCCCAAAGTCATGATATTTCCATATTATTTTTTTAATTTTGGGATTTTATTAAAATTTCTTTATTTTTCTACCCATGTACAATGCCATTGTCAACTAGGTTATGGGTCAACCACAAACCCACAGTTATGGGTCAACCACACAAAACCCTTCTCTTCATTGGTTATTTTCACATTGTAATCATAATGATATGATAATGGGGTTTTTTTTTTTTAGCATGGGTGAAATGATGGGGACCATCATTTTCTAAGGGGGGAGGAATGATCCGAATTTTAGGGGGTATATGGTCTAAATTCAAATACAAAAGTCATAAAACTATAAAGCTAATAGATTGTCCATGTGGATCAAGGAGATGCCCACCTCCTCATTAATTAATTGGGCTAGCAGGTTGCCCATATGGGTCAAAGAGAGTCCCACCTCTCCATTGTTGTATTGGGTTTTATTTTTCACTACTTACTTAGTTGGGTAGTTAGATCTATTATTATAATAATAGAGACTCATTTAATGAGCTCTTCCCATTATTGTATCGGGTTTTATTTTCCACTACTTAGTTAGTTGGGTAGTTAGATCTATTATACTAATAATAGGGACCCACTTAATGAGTTTTTTTTTACTTTGTCTAATGGACCATTTTGTAATGCTATATAAAGGCCTAGCAAGCCTTCTCATAATATCAAGTTACTCATTTTGGCTTCTCTTATATTTTCTATTGTTCATTGTGAGATTCATTAGCTCTGAGTGATTTACTAGTAATTAGTTTTAAAGGTGAGGCTCTTCTTTGAGTTTCACTTCCCAAGTACTTCATTTACATGTTGTTTTTGTCCATGCTTATTTTTATGCAAGATTGGCATTTCTAATCTCCTCCTCTCTCAGCATTCAAGTCATCCAGATCTCAGCCCCCGAGATCCAGATAAAAAATTTACCCAAATCCATCGCCCGGATCTCAAGATATGAGCTCGTGAAGTTGAGTTGTCATGCATGCCCATTAAAAATGAAGCTGACTGATATTTTAATTTTTTGGAAAAATATAACAACTTTCAGCCCTTGAAATCTATACCATCATCTTCTTCATCAAAATACCTTTCCAATGATATAAATTTTGTGCGATTCCGATACCCAGAGCTCAAGTTATGGCCTCCACAAGATTAACACTTAGCCACCGTCGATTGGATATCTTGGGCAAATCTAAGCCCTTGATCTTGGATTTGCCCTCCTTTAGTTCAAAATTCGACTTTTGTTGTAAATCCCATCCCCACGTGCATGGGAAAGTTTGAGTTTGAGTATTATATAGTAATAAGTGTCTCATACACTTAGTAAGAAACATTAAAAAGAGAATATGGAGCTTAGTGGGTCAACCTTCCTTAGAAAATTGATGAATAAAATAATAATTTTGCATGCCAAGTCAATGTCCACCTCACACCAAGTCATCTTGACGAGTTAGCCATTCACAATTTGCCACGTGTCATCACTTGATAAGCTACCACATGTCATCAATGATGAGATGCCACGAGTCTTCATCTTATAGGTCGAAAATTTGCCATGTGTATCTAATAAGAGTGTGCCATAAAACTATGCCATGTGTTTCCCTCCATAAGTTGCCATGTGTCACATTAGTTAGTTGCCATGTCAATCTAGTTGTAGGCTACCACTTGTCATATTTTCATAGGTCTCCATATGGGAGGGTTTAATTGGTTTGGAATTTAAATAATTTAAAAGGGGTTAAGGTAGGATGTTTAAAAGGAAGAGTGGGAAAGGGTAGTTAGGGAGGGGGAGAAGTGTAGATGGTTGAGGTGGGGGATGGGGGGGTTATAGGTGTCGGAGTATCGGGCTAGTGGATGAAGGAATGAGGGGGATGTGAGTGAGTCTGTCCTCGTGAGTCCGAAACAAGTTTAAAAAGAAAATCTAAGTGTGAGATAAGGGGGATAAAGGGGAGTGAGGAAGGTGAGGGGGAGGGCTGAGTGAGTTTGAAAGGACTTAGGATCATTTCTAAGTATGGAGGATAAGGGATAAGGGAGTGGAGAGGGTGAGGGGGTGTGGGATGAGAGTTTAAGTGGGGGTAATTTGAGGGGAGTGTAAGTGAGTGGGGTGGGAAATGTAGGTCATAGACTCATGGGGTGAGGGAGTGAGGGAATATGGGTGTGGGTGCATTCGCAAGTCCGATGAGGACTCAAAAAAAAACTAAGTGTGGACATGTGTAGACTAGTGGAGAGGAGGTAAAAGGAGAGTGGAGATTTTGAAAATAATTTTAAGTGTGGGATGAGTGGAAGAGAATTTATAAAATAAGTAAAGGATGTGTACCGTGATTCCGAGACAATTCATGGTTCCAAGAGTTCTCAATTCCAAGAAAATTTAACTTTTTCGCACATTGAAGAAGCGTCTTTTAAAACACTGCTTAAACTTTAAACCTAGATATCTTGAGCATACAAACTCGAGTTTTCAATCCAAAAAATGCATGGCGAAGCTGAGACCGAGGACTACATAATGAACTCATAATAGTTCAAAAATTTTCATCATCCAATATCTTTTTTTTTTTTTATTATTATTCCAAGAGCGGGAACGTATAAGTGACCAAATTTTGGTCAACAATATGACACGTTATGTTCATGTAATTAGTAACATAAGGCCAATGTCAAGTTTTTTTGCATGTATAGAATCTGAAAAATACCATCACATTTAGAGATCAATTCAAGACTGAGAAATAAAGCGTAGATTATGCCTATAAGAATTAAATCAAAAATTAAATCATAGGTCTATCACCAAACGCTTTGTTCTTAAGTTGTCTTGATTGGATATATACTAAGCAAACCATGTGAAACAAACATCTCAACATTGAACCTTACACCACAAATTTCCAAAGATTTAAATGTACTCTCAAACACAAGAGATGATTTCCAAACTTGTCTTTAAAATCATTGCATCGATTTTTCTTGACCACAAGTACCAAACTAACCCTTAGTTCTGAAATTGTGCGACTAGACAGAATTAAAAAATGAAGCAACGACTCGAGTTAAATGTTGAGTTAATTCAGTTGGATGTTGTCTAGCAAATTTGTCCAATTTAAGGATTTATGCTTCACAAGTTTAGAGTATAATTGGATCCATATTGTACCAATAACACTCAAATATTTATATTTATAATAGTTTGATTATTTTACGTATTATGTTAATTTTAGTATTTTGTACATATTAACTTGTAAAAATTATATTTGTTTTATTTTTAACTCATTTTAACTTAAAAATTCTATTTTAGAATTGTTTTATTTTTAATTCCTCTTAAACTTCACCTTCATCTTAATTATAAAAATAATATTGGTTTAATGTTTTGGATGCTTAGTGTAATGTTTTAGTTATTTAAAAATCACTAAAATTATAAAAGTAATATTGGTTTAATGTTTTGGATGCTTAGTGTAATGTTTTAGTTATTTAAAAAGCACTAAAATTAAGATGGATTTATTTTTATTATTTTTATATATAATTTATTTTTTTATTTTTTTTTCGATACTATTTTTTTCCATTTTTTTTATTAGTGTTAACATCTTATTACTTAATTATAAAAATATTTAATTTTTATATATGGATTTCATTTCATTATTTTTAATTATAAATGTAGGGAATTTTTATTTTGTGTTGTGATTCATTTGTAGACTAGTTTTGTTAGTGTTTTTTCCTCGAATTTGTTTTAGAATTTCAACTTTAAAAAATATAAAGTGGTTATTGTTTTTAGGTTATGCATAAGTAATAGATTATTACAAGTTTCAAATGTTTCTTAATTATTTCACTTTGAACTATGTATAACTAATACACTAAAACATTTTTAAAAAGCATGTAGGAAGGTAATACATTAATTTCACTTATTATACATGCGGTGAGGTTGTATAGTGATGAGTTCGCTTTTGACTGCATATTAGTTGATCTTTAATAAAAAAAAATCAACTTATTTCAAAAGTTTAACATCATGAAATTATTTTTGTTTTTTTATACCATTTTAAAATGGATTTATGTATTGTATGATTGGTGGATGAATTTGAAGTCCTCATGTTTTAGATTGACATTCTCGTATACAAATACTCACGGCATGTAAATCCTCATTGTTGTATCCTTTTATATATAATTAAAGTTATTTTAATTGTTCACAATTAATTAATAATTAATTAATGGAAACTGAGATTATATATTTAACAATAACAAGTGTATTTGTTTGGAAATGAAATTATGCTCATAATTAAAAATATGATAATTAAAGATATTATTTGATTGAAGTTTAGATAAAGGGCTTTGCACTTTACAAATTTACGGACTAGAATATCTTAGGATGTTGGTAATGATACTAACTTATATGTTCAAAAGAAAGCTTAATTTCCTTTATATAGTTATTAGTCATTATTAGCAACTATGGTATTCTTAGTGTGATAATTAAAGGCATGAAGAACCATTTAAATTATTAGAATTTGAACAGGATTATAACAATAATTTTTGTCTTGGAGATTGTTGGGCAATGTTGGCAACCTCCCCCTTGGGAAAGGAATGAAACGTGAAGGTTTCATTATTATAGTTAATGGTTAATGTTACAATATGCTTTTAAATGAACATGCTTATTTTCGGACTTTGGTTTTAACATTTTTTAATTAATTTTATGAACATTTATGAATATAGTAATGAGAGTACAAGCAAATAAACTTAAAATTTTATTTTAATTCTTATTTTTATTGAAGTAACATTATATTATTTTTTTAGTAATCTAAACTAATAAATCCAAAATTCTATTAAAAATCTTGCCATATTTATAAAAAAAAAACATTAAATAACATAATCTATCTACTACACAATTATTTTATTTTCAAGTTTTATATTGTTGATGTTTTTACTGGTAAATAATTTGAAAATGATCAAAGTTAACTTATTTCCCCCATCCTTTTGACCTTCATTGTACTTCAACAATATTTAATCTTCAATGTCAATCACGAGTTTACTACCCACATTCAATGAGATGTAGATTCTTGAAGAAGTTAATGCTCATTAATTTCCATTTCTCATAGTTACACTATATCCAAACATATTTTTAGTGTTTAATCTCAATAGTACATTCGGTGCCAACTTTATAAGTCAATGTTCACTAGATAGCATTCATTGCACCCCTCTATACAAAATCTCATCCTTTTTTTCCCAGCAGAAAATTTCTCATTATATTGATATATATAGTGTTTTCATTTACAAAGTCAACTCTACAAAATGATCACAAGTAATAATTCTCCCAATGCCACCAAAAGTGTGTGGACTTTCTCAGGCATAGTAATTGCATCTATCTCTCAGATGAAGGATAAGCATCCATCTCAGTCTATGAGAGAGTATCCAGGCCATAGCAAGAGCTCCCACAAAATAGAAAATTAGTAGCTTCTTTTACATAGAAACAAAATATAAAATAGAGCTATCTATGCTCCTGCCTAAGAGCTAGGGAAGATACAAAAATCAAAGTATCAAAAATTGAAATCAGGAAAAGTGTAATAGCCAGTGTCCTTAGAAAAGTTGCAAGTTACATGAAGGACCTCCATGTCCTTCGATCCATTTGTTGTAGGTGATCAATCCTTCTGGAGCTTTTGAGGTTTTTTTGGAGAGGGCATTAGCTATCATATTCTGCTCTCTGTATATGTGATCAAAACTGATGTTTTTGAACAACTTTTTTAAAGCCTTAATCATGTTCATCAATCCCAGAAGGGCATAAGCATTTAAGTTCCCCCTGCCATTTAGCCACTCAATTATTACTTTAGAGTCACCAAAAATCTCATCCTTTATCACTTTGTATTTGTTCTTAGGAAATAAAATGTAAGAGAGATAAAAATAACAAGAACATAGCAACATGCACACATAAATCACATGAGATTTATCCTAGAAAAAACAACATTTCCCATGTATATCAACGGATTGTTGTTGTTGTTGCCGAATGATGGAAAATAGAAACATGTGCTAACTTCCATGAGATTGTTCAAGGGAGAGTAAAGCCAAGATAGGAAAAGGAGAACCAAAGAACATAGGTCCTCTTTCACACCCACCGTGATAATACTAAATCCTAAAACAACCTTTGACGTAGAAAATGAAAGCGTTATAAATCAGTTATCAATAGCAACAATCAACACATTCAAGTGATATTTTGTATTTATTGAACAATTATTAATATAAATTATGTCAAAGTATGAGGGACATCATTTTTGGGGGAAGGTTTTTATACTATTTGTGAAAACATCGATGATGAAATTATTTCACCAAAGTTGAAAAAAGAAACTAGAGAAATTTGTCTAAAGCAAATTATTCAGTTGTAAAGGAAATTATCATATATAATGAACAATAAACAAGCAAAAAGTTATAAGCCACCATATGATGTCACATAATCACCATTTGATGTCACATAATTAAAGTTTGTCATACCTAGGTAACTCCACCACTTGCAAAACAAAAAACAGTGAAGAGACGGGGGGCATCACTGAGATCAACCATGGACCGAGAGAACATATTTATAGTCTATCCCTCTTCAAATAGGAAAAAAGTTGATCTCAAATAGAGAGCCTTTTGTTGTATGTTATCAAAAGATACGCTGAGGTACCTTCGGAGAAGGTACATAAAACAGAACAAACCAATTGTTATACATTCAATCCAAAGCTTTAAAATATAAATTATCATAGACCATTAACTCATGTTGTTACTACTACCCAATATATGAGTCAATGCAACATAAAACAAGGCTACACAATGCATATACTTGCTGCTATGTAGGAATTGAGAATGGCTAAATGACAAAGGTTGAATGACAATGTGTTGTCATTCATCCTTTGCCATTTAACCATTCTCAATTCCTGCATAACGACATGTATATGCTACTTTGTAGCCCTGTTCATTCTATATTTACTTAATCTTCCAATTATTTCAGCGTAGTTGTTATAAATCCAATGTTTAACAACATTGTTATAGAGTAAATAACACCAAAATGAAAACAAAATTTCACAACGCATTTGAAAGTAATTTATCATCTATATTTAAGAGTTAGATAAATATTAGTAAAATGTTTAGAATCATATTTTCAATTTTGTTCTTTGCAAACTCCACTTAAACTATTTATGATTAACCACTCACTAATAGCCTATTGATATCTGAATATCTTATTCAATTTTCATAAATATTGGTCAACAATCTCTTTAATGTAAACATAATGAACCCCTAACATCATTGTATTGAGAACCAAAATTGTAGTTAACTAACGTTATTCCTCTCAAATATTGAAATATTGGCCATTGCTACATAAATTTCAATTGTTATTATTGGTTAATATAAATTTCAATTTTGATCTCTCATCAATTGAAATATTGACCATTGCTACATAAATTTCAATTATTATTATCGGTGAATATAACTTTCAATTTTTGTCTCTCATAAATCCCTTATTTGTATTCACTGAAAATTGATATTTAAACTTTAATAATTTATGATTTTGATTTTGTTCAATGTCGTATACTTTATTACCTTTTTTTTTCATTGTCTAATCTGCGTTGAAAGCAATATTGGAACAATAAAGGAGGAGATAAATGGAAAAATGGCATTATCTTTTTGTTTATTATTTTGTTTATGTATGATGTTGGTTGTATAGTAGTGATTGGGTTGATTATTTTGAAGGTGGTTGCAAAGGGAAAAAAAAAAGACTTTTATTGATTTCCTGACACGTATTTTTGAACATCAAAACCATACACAAGTTACTAGTGTTTTCACAAGTAGATTGATGTCTTGTTCAATATAAATATACATATATATTCTTTGCTTGAGCTTTCTGGAGATAAAACGCCCAACACTTTGAGTGGACACTCCACCCATCTTTGGGGACAAAAAAATTGAAATAATAATAGAAAAGACTGCTTGGCTGGGTATTTATAGGATTACAAATTAAGGTTAGCCATTGTGGATAAAAGAGTTTGAATAGTTGTGAAAAATGATTAAAATAATAAAGGTGCATTGGACATGTTATCACACAGATTGTAGTTTGGGAAAAGCCTGACCCAATCTACAAATGTGAGACAACTATGGGAATACCTACCCATTGTCACCTAAGATAGGTACTCCCCTTGCTTTATACATGATGTGATCACCTCAAGGGGGGAATCTTGGTGACCTTAGGGGGAAATGAGATGGAAAATGGAGTAATGGAAGGTGATGCCCCTATAGGTCAAAGTAGGAAGTGGAAGATGGCTTAAGTGAGTTTTGTTGGTAAGGGTAGGTTGCCAAAGTGAAGTGTACCTGCAGAAGAGTATGGTACCTGCCCGAGACAAAGACAAAAAGAAGAGATACAAGCCAACATATCCAATGGACAAGCAAGAGAAGCTTGATGTCCTATATTGCAGCAGTAAACAAGAATATATATCAATGAGAATAAGAGCTAGTTTTTTTTTTTTTTAACAAGAACTAGTAAAAATATATTAATCAGTGTGGATAAATCCACTGAGGTTACAAAAAAGAAAAACAACCATGAAAGGTTGTGTCTGAGTTCTTCTCTATGAGGACGATTACAAAAATTGGGGTGTTCATATATCCCCTTTGCTTACAAAATATATTGTGTGGAGAATTTCCTGCATATATTATGCAGAAGGAGCCACTTAAATACACTATACGACAAAACATAGATCTGTTTGAGAGCAAGAATGATTAGCTTAGACATTTTTCTCCGCTTTGGGTTGCTGCTCATTTCTCTGGAAGTCAAAGAGCGACACATTCAAATCTGGTACCTGATTAATCGAATTGGACTAGACATTCCTCGAATATCCCTGCTGAGCTTTCGTATTGCTTGTTGGGGGCTGTGTGTCATCAAGTTGGTCCATCCTGAGCTGAAGGGTGTCGATCTGCACCCGATTGGTAGCAATTTGGCTTCTCTGTGCCTCGCTTTCATCCTGTAGTTTACTGATCAGAAAACGATGTTGGGAAAGAGTTTCCATCTCGAAAGCCCTGTTAGCACTCAACGCTCCCAATTGCTCTCGAAGGTTGCTGCATCCTCCACATTCAGGTTCCCAATTGTCTTCTGACCAGGTGTTCGAGTCTTCCTGCACTGTATTCTCCTGTTTCATTTCACTATCACCAGAGGAGAGGCCAGAATTGGCCGGTTCTTGTTGGTTCTACATAGGGCCCAGGTGGAAAGGTAAGTGAGAGGGGGGACAACTAAGAGACTGCGTAGCAGGGAGCGGAAGGGGGGGTAGGAGTAAGGCATGATGAAGGCTCCAATATCTATAATTGAGCAGTTCACAACACCGAACAACCCAAGGAGCTCTCTGAGGAAATCGAGAATGACTACAAGGTGGTGAGAAGGCCGCAATAAGAACCAGGGGGTCTGGAGAAGCGAGCGAGTGGAGTGGAATTCCCATGAGGGCACGCGCAGAGCAAGGACGACTGCAAGTTTGTCGAGGAGGGGGATGACGAACGAACCCGCGAGTTTGTGGGAAGAGTCTTGTACATAGTACTGAGCGTCGCCATGGAGGGGCAACCGACATCAGGGGAGCTGAATCGATGAAGGAGATGAGAGGCTTGACCATCATGTCCACATAGGCGAGCCGGGTACACCGGATTTCCCATGCGAGGAGGAGATTTCTCACTGCTTGGAGAAGAGATCATCTTGTACGCGCGAGGTAGAGAGTCCACGTATGGCACATGCCAAATGGTGCGACGACAGGTTGTCACGTGGACGATTGAAAGTGTCCACCCAGCCATGTTGTGACTTTCCTTACGGGCACGCAGTGGACCCCGACTGAGGAGGTTGAGGATGCTTCCTTTTTGCCGCACTTGGGTGGAGTTGTCATTGTTCCTATCCATGTGATCGTGAGGGATGCTTAAGCCCCATGGGGGGGGACTCCTTTTGGTGTCCAAAATCCGCTCTTGGAGGTTCATTAATATAGGGTGGTTGGGGTTAAAACTCCATCGATGCTGAGAGTGCCGGGATTTGTCTCGATGGTTGCATTATCCATCTTGTCTGCTTCACTATTATTGCCTAGAAGGATGTGAAAGAAGTTAGTCTTGATTTCTTTGGAGGCCAACCTGGTTCTGTCCAGGATCTGTTTTAAGCTGGGATCTTTGGGGTTTGTTCCCTTGACCATCAGTCTTATTATGGTGAGAGAGACACCAAGGACAACAAGCTTTCTTATTCCCTTGGAATGGGCCAGTTGAACTCCCTTGAGAAGAGCGTATGCCTTAACTTTGTTGTTGGTATCCATCCCTAGATTTCAGTGGTACCTAGACTCTGTTTTTCCCCCGGGATCATAAAGGACCCCCCCCACGCCTGCCTCCCTTGAGAATAAGAGCTAGTTACTATAGAATTAACCATCAAAATTATCAAATAATTATTGGACAATGAAACACAAAACAAGTAGATAACTTTCCAATACTTAAGCATAAACTTTGATGGTGAAATAGGGCTGCTAAATGAAGTTATCAACAAAGTATTAGGGCAGCCTTATGGTTGTAGCAAACAATTGCTACAACAACAATTTCCAGCCATAAAAATCAACAAGTAAACCATAAAAAAGTAAGCCAATAAACAATAGAACAATAATAGTGGTTTTGAAACAAATTTCCACGGTTGAAAAGCAAGTTAAAGTAAAAGATTAAGTGTGTTTTGTTGCAGCCCTTATGACTGTAGCTTTTGTTTGATTATAACAAGAGAACTACTAAGCCAAACAGGACCCTTGGTGGCTTGAGCAAGCTTAAGATACCAAGAAAATATTCCAACTTGAACAAATTCAATATCTCTCAAAATCACGTATACCAATGCATGTAATTTGTTTCTCTAATGCAAAGATTAGATTAGTGACTAGTCTACTGGGTTATGGAGTCTTGGATGTATGAGTTGGATCCACGATATCTCTAGGGGTGTAAGTTATTTTACTCCCTAGAGCATGCAAAACCAACAAAGGTAAACCTAGGAGGGTGTAAGCCCTTTTACTCCTCCCAGTAACCTTGCAAAAATGACTTATCAATTAGCAAACAAGATGAAGCTTGATGGAGGGTGTATGCCCTTATACTCCTCCAAGGGTTTTAGACAAGAACAATATGAAACAAGAAGAACTTACTAACAATTGCAGAAAATTCCTTACCAATTACACAAGATAGCAAGATAAAACCCTAATTTCACCAAGTAAATTCCATCCACATGCAAGAATAAGCCTCCAAGAAGGGTAGCACACCAATTTTCTCCACAAGAACAAGTACTAGCATCCAAAAAATTGCATGAGAGAGAGAGAGAGATGTAATTTGCCCAAGAGGGGCAAAAATTTCAGCCAAGTAGCTCTTCTCACATGAGAGAGTTATGATAAAATGAAATGATTCAAGCCTCTATTTATACTAGGCTTTCAAAATTAATTTGTCCACGTAACATGAGGGTAAACCACAAAACAAGGGGGCCATCCGCCTTAATATTTCCCCTTGACAACTTTAATTTGAAATTTGCACAAAAAGAAACCCTAAAGGTGATGTCAAGCCCTTCTAGGGTGACATCTTGGCATAATTGACAAGTCGTTGAGCATAGGGAGGAAGTCGTTGGGCCTCCAAAGACCTTCCCTTCATGCACTAGGGTCTTCTTCATGGTGCAAGGGGCAATCCTCATCACAAGGTGCAAAGTGTCCATCAAATCATCATCACCACCATCAAACCCTAGCCCTAATCAAGACGTCAAGCCCCAAAAGTGCGGTGTAAGGCCTCCAAAGGCAAGTCGTTGGACTAGATAGGGCTAGTTATCAACTCCAAGGTCTCCTCTCTTGCCTCCAAAGGTAACATCCATCTTCTCTCTTGTCCCAAGGTCCGGGTCATGGCATCCAACACGTGGGCTTCTTGCCCCAATGAAGGCCCAAACTGGGCTTGTTCCTCCAAAACCTCCATCAGACAAGGCCCTGCAAAGACATATGAATGTGCCCTCCAAGGGTCTCAAGTGAAATGTATCATGGAAAGTAAAATCACGTTTAATACAAGAGCCACCTAAACATGTGCATCAAAACTACCTTATCAAAATAAACAAGTGCTTAAAGACCCTATGCAATTTTCCAAGTTTAGGCATGGGAGGGTTGTCAAAGTGGTCTATTGGGTGAATCATTCATTAAGTCAAGGAGTGTTTCCTAGGTGGACCCTCTTTAAGCCATGTGAAGAAGATGAAGTGGATGAGGGTAAGAATTTTTGGCATGGGGTTCATGACATACAAGGGTTCGTATTGTCTCATTTATGGGTGCCTTTGTAGAGGGTGCGCTGCACCTTCGTTTTCAATGCATCTTTTGTCCAAGCCCATTTATGTGCCATTAATTATTTTAAAGTCCAGAACAATTGGGTACGAATCGGTAACATAAGACTTGAAGGTAGTACCACAATGTCACTTGAAGCCGGAGGTACACAGAGTGCCATATGGGTAAAGTAAAGGGTATAACACACTTGTGTAGATCCCTTAATGAGTGGGACATTTATATATGTGAAATTGTTTCTTGCAGGCCTTTTATTTTTTAGGAGAAACATTTCATCGTTTTCAAGACCTCTTTGCGCGAGCATCTGGAAGGGTATGGTTTTGACTTTTATCTTTTGCCAGCTACATTCCCTTCGGGCCTTCAACCCCTTCTTCCCATGAAATGAGGTACAATCCCTTCTTGGGTTAGTACACCCGAAAATCCCACAAGGTAAGGAGACGAAGTGTGAAAAATGATAAGTATGATCGGAAATGGCACGATGACTCGTCAAGGTGACCTCCCAGTAGCAAACCCATCTCCAAGGGTGACCACTTATTAGGGCACAATGTCAACCACCAAGGTGAAATAGGGCAAAGAGCATAATTTCCAAGCAGACGTTCTATAATAAAAAAAACAACATTAAATGCAACATACTCAAACAAGTATTAAAGTGACACTTACCACGATACATGACTTGTACCTCATGGAGCAAGACTCATTGTCTTCTAGAAGCAAGCTGATGTGGTGAATACCATCGTGACAAATCGAGGATGTGTGGCAATGAAGTGGGTCTTTGTCTATGCATGTGGACATTGTCAGTCATCTGTCTCTCAAAACTCCATCTTTGCAACTCGAGGGCCTCAAGATATCATCTCCTTAGTTATCCCCAGAAATAGGGGATAACATGGCATACAAACTATTTAATGTTAGCGTCAAGATTGAAATTAAAAGAAAAGGTTGAAAATAAAGTTTAAGAAATATAATTTGTTAAGTTTGTATATTCAAGGAACTAAAAAGATGGCTAAAAATGAGGAAAAGGGTAAAAAAGTAAAAAGAGAAAAAATGAGGAAAAATGGATGGATATAATTAGAGCGGGGATAAAAGGTAAAATTAAACCAAGAAATGAAAAGAAAGAGGAAATTGAATAATACTAATCATAATAATGATGATAATAATAATAAATAAAATAAAATATTTAAAAAGAAGAAGGGCTAATGATCAATATGATGAATAATGATTTTCCAAGATTGGCCAAGTTTGTAAACATCTTCCCGATTAAAATTATTAGGATGTTTTTAAATTTCCAATGCTTCTCTAATGATGAGAGAGTAGTAATAGGGTTGTGAAGCCAAAAATTTAAAGAAATCAAAGTAATCTCTTACCTTCTTAAGGTTGATAGACCAATTGGTCTGATTGGATGTTAATCATCATCATTTGTGAGAATGTTAGGTGATAACTGAATTAGAAATGCGATTATGGAAGGTATCAACTATATGTTCTTTGAAACAAGCTTTAAATGATCTACCAGTGTGGCGTATGTATAATTTGCCACAAGAGTAGGGAGTTTTGTAAACTCCTTGGCCAAGCATGGGATCAAATTTATCCTTAGCTATTCTAAAGAATTGTTTAAAGGTTTTATGGGGTTTAAAGAGAGTTTTAATATTCTTTTTTGCCAGAATCTTAGAGATGTGATATGTATTACCTTGGATATAGGGAAGAGAAATGAGAGCTAAAGGTGGGGAATAAAAATGAGGGGTTTTAGATTTAGAATGGAGGACTGAGCAAACGACCTTGTTAACTTGAGAACTTGAGTAATCATTGGCCATAAGGGCCTTAGTTAGGTGGGATTTCTCTTTCCCAAGGAAATGATGATCAATAATTCGAATGGCTTGAATGACTCAAGTAACGAGAGTTTTGAGAACAACATATTTCTGTGCAAGGTGATGGCAGAATGAACATGGAGGTATTGATAATTGTGAGTCTTTTTCCTATAAACTTGGTGGGCGAGGGTGCCTTCAAGAAGGCGGGTGATGAACACATCCAAGAAGGGAATACAGTTTTCATTTTGGATTTTCATAGTAAATTTGATATGGGCGAAATGCTGTGATAAAATATAGTAATAAAATATTAAATATTTTCAATTTTATTTGCCAATTAAAATGAGACATGTGTCATATGTTAATGATCTAATGATCTAAGCACTTAGTTCACATAAATATCAACTACATGTCAAAATAGTAATGAAAATGACCTAAGAAGTTACCTCCAAAAATAGGAATGAAATAAAACAGAAAGGACAACGTCCAAGAGTAATGGGGATATTCATGGTACAAACATTCATAATGGCCTTGTCTAACTGTTCTACAAAATGATTTTTTTTGCTGGAATCCGACGACACAAATCTGCACAAAATCACTTTTTTTTGTTGTTTAAAATCCATTTCTGAATACAGAAATGAATTCAACACACTAAAAAACCCTTAGAATACTTGGATTATACATAAATAATCACTCAAATCTATCGATATAACAATTTCTTGCCGAATTTCAAACAAATATCCCTTAAAAATATCACCAAAAAACAATCATTTCGTAGAACGTTTAAAATACTGCATTCAAAATGTTCAGAATGGCTTGAATAGGCTGCTTCAAATTATAAGAATGAAATCAAGCCGAAAGGACAATTCCCAAAAAAGGGTGTGGCTGACGCCAAAGGGTATTATGTTTGTGACTACGTGCTTGCACATCTTATTCTCGCCAAACATTCAGAGTAGGCGGCTTCAAATTATGTCTGTGACTACATGCAAAGAGTCTTGCATATCTTATTCTCGCCATTAATTGTTCTCGTCGTAGCCTATCTTTGTGTAAAACCCTCGCAACCCACTTTGCTCTGATTACCGTATTCTCTGAAAACGCTTCAACACTTGTTGTGATATCCAATTTCCATAACCATGAGCGGGAGACTGGTCTGCGTTACAGGAGCCTCGGGATTCATCGCCTCATGGCTGGTGAAGTTGCTGCTGGATCGTGGTTATGTAGTTCGAGCTACCGTTCGTGATTTAGGTAGGTCACGTCATTCGTTTTCTGCCTCTTTACTTGTTACGATTACCATTAGCAGTAGTATATTGGCTCTGTTTTCATGTTTGATTTTGCATGTCCTGCCAAATTTTAAGAATTCCTAAGCAGTTCTGTGCAATTACGACGATTGTGCAACTCTTCTTCTCAATTCCCAGCTGCGGGAATACTTCCATTAGAGGAACCAGGGCTTGTTGGTGGCATTGTATAGTATTTTATTCTCCATTGTACATACTTATTAATGTACTTTTGAGGTCCTCACAGTTGTGGACAAATGGATGCCTTGGAAAATGGGGGATCACCTCTTGGCCAGTTGATAAAATCAGCGATCTTTCAAAGCAGAGGTACAGGGTTCAAATTTCATAGAGCCTTCTCCATCTAAACGTAGGTTATTGTACCAGAATTAGGGTTCAAAGCTCACCACAGGTCAAACAAAAGCTATTAGACATAAAAAAAAAATGGATATTCTGGAAAATGCTCTTCTGTTTTATTTATATTTATTTATTTAGTATTTTCTCTAATGAAATGCACGTCCTGGGAAACCCACTGGGCACTTCCTCTCATTCCGGGAATGGTACCTGGGGTAAACTCACCTGTTGCAGTGTTGGCAACCTAACTTGATGGGGACATCGAGTGAGGCCCACAATATTTATAGAGGCAGCCAACCTGGGGATTTGACCCCGTGACCTCCTGCTTGTAATTCACATCACTCAACCACTCGAGTTAACCCACTGGGCTAAAAATGCGTTTCTGTTATTCAATGCAGGTTCATTGTTATAGATCTGTAAACCCCAAGTTTGGAGTCTACAATTGTGGAGTGGAATCACAGATATAAATCTCACATAATAATAAATTAATAATAATATTTAGAAAATGGACGAACCCTTTGATAGAAAAGGGTTGGTCAGGACCTTCCTTGCTAGCTTTCTGGTTGGGTTAACTGATGTAGGACTGACCCAGTTAAAGTGGGCATAGGACCTTTTTTGAAAATAATTCACTTTTCAGAACCAACCTATTGTGATAGAAGGGTTGATAAAGACCTTATCTGTTGACAAGGACCTACCTTACTGCCAAAATGCATGCTTTGCTATGCTGAGTCGTCAGGGAAAGTATAGCCTTCTAACTCAGATAAGTTGGAAAATAAATTTATTTTTTTATATCTTAGCTTTTTAGTTAGACACTCAGTTCTCTATCTTTTCTGCTTTCAATATTGATATAGGAGTTGCTTTCACACTCCCACATTGTATTTACACTGGCTGCATCATTATTAAAATTAAGTCCCATTGACGTACTTTGTAGTCATTTGTTTACCATTAATAAAATTATCTTATCTTATTACTGAACAATAACTACATCAAGACTCATACATCATAGACACAAAGCATGACCACATAGTCTAGCCCTCTTTATGCAGGCGAGGAGAGCTAGCATATTTCAAGAGAATCCACATTGTTCCTAAAAATACTAATCCTGGCTGACATGTCACCATTGTTAGATTTTCCAAACCTTGGTAAGCAGACTTTGCACTAAAGGAATTCCCAAACTACTAGATAGCTGAAACCTGAAAGCCACTCAAAACAGCTGTTCTAATAACATTAATTCTTAGGTCCACTTGCCCCTTGTCATCTTTGTCCTTCTTTAGCACATGCATTAATTCTTTGTTTAAGGGCTTGGACCATGTCCAGTCATGCCACATGGTAGTTCCTCATGCAAAGGGCTCTCCCCCAAATTTGTAGAACATGCCTCAAGCAAAGTGGGATGCCCCCAAATACCTCAAAGGTGAAACATGCCTCCAAGTATGTGGAATATGCACCAAATAATGTGTAATGGCCCCAAAGGACCTCTTTTTACCATAGAAATGCTTTCTACTGCCACCTGGCACCACTCTAAGCAAGGTGTTCCTCTTTTAGCTCCTTCCCTTGCATCCAATAATGTTCCAGGCCTAGTAGGGCATTTTGCTCCTTTAGGTTTAGTCTTGCCACATGTCATGCCTTGGAGCTCCAGTGAGGTAGGGTGTTCATCTTCTAGGGTTTTGTTTGACCCCTACCTCACCATAAGTCATGCTATGAAAACCCTGCAATGTAGGGCATTCATCTTTAGGTTCTCTTTTTGCTCAACCTCCATCCATGTGGCTCTGGACCTTGGGTTCAACCTAGAATAAGGCTCAAATCTGTGTCAAGTGTTCCCAAGAGGAATCTGGTGAAATGTCTTTGGAAAAGCCTCCATCAAGCCGTCAATACTCCTCCACAACCTATAATTGCCCCTGAACTCTGCTGTGCTCGGTGAGAGAGGAAAACCCATGAAAATTGGAAATGACTACTGCATTTTCAAAGGTTAACACTGTAAATGCTTAAACAATATGCTGTCTTGATTATTAACATGATCAATAAATAAGAAGCAAAGTAATTAACTATGGGGTACTAGTAAAAGGCTGTTGCCATGATTTGCATTCCAAACTGCTCTCAATTATAGTTCTCTCCTGACTATCATTGTTGCAGTTGTAGCATCAATTAAAAAAAGTTGCAATTAAGGCGTAAATCATGCCAGCAGAAAGTGCTGTTTGAAAATTAGCTGGTAACAGTTCTTGATCGAATTGCTTAAATATCCCCTGATTCTCCACAAAATCAGTAACCATAGAAAGTATGCATATCTTACCTGCTAATTATGCACACATAAACTGTAGTCCATCCAAATTCATGTTTTAGGATGTGCAAAGTATGGCTGAATGAGCATGCTAATATTATTGTTTATTGGAGAAAAGAAGCTGGAGGTTTCCTATGCAGGTTGTAGTGGTAAAATTTAACATACATTGTGAAGTATATGTAAGATATTTCACATGTTGCATCAATAACAAACTGAATAGTCTGGATAAGTCATTTGGAAGACATATTGGTTCTTGTCTTTAAGATTCTGATTCAAAGGATAGCATTTTTGAACTATTTGAGGTTATAGTAACCGGGACTAAATAAATAACAGCCACATGCTTTCAGGAGTTTTATTGTGTTGCTTGGTTCATTATATGTCAGGTAATCCTGAGAAGACAAAGCACTTACATGCATTGGAGGGAGCCAATGAAAGGCTTCAACTGGTGAAGGCAAATTTACTTGATGAGAGAACTTTTGATGCAGCTGTGGATGGCTGTGAAGGTGTCTTTCACACTGCATCACCTTTTTACATTGGCATCAAAGATCCTCAGGTATGACTGCTTTGTAAGTTTCGGATAATAGAAGTGCATGTGACGTCATGTAAGGACAGAGATGGTGATACATTTTCTTCTACATTTGTGCCAAGTATATTTTACTGAAACTTACCAATCTGTTTATCCCTGGTGTTCATTATTCTTGAGTTCCATTTACATTTGGCCAGAGGTAAGGACTCCTCATCTTTAAGTGCCAGTAAAAAATTAAGGTTGCATGAGCTCTGTATTGAAGAAAGTTTAGAAGTGTAACTTAGACTGAATCGTAAATTTAACAGCCTAGCAATTCTTATAATTTTCTTCAGTCCTAGAGTTCATCATTGTTGAGGCCAAAATGACATATATAATTGAGATAGGCCATGATTATGACCTTTGTCATGGACATGGATTCACACTCTTTCACTATTCTTTAGTGGCAAACCTAGGGGTTACATGGTCACATCTAACTGCCATTTAACCACTACTAGGGGCTACTAAGTCTTGTCTGTGACTGAGGATCTGGTGAAATTTGTGAAAATCCCTTGCTAGATAAGAAAATGCCAAGAGGTCTAATGATATTTGTTATCGTACAAGTTGTAGGTTGGGCAAAGCCCGACCCAACCACCAAATGGCAACAACTGAGAGAACACCTACCCACTGTCACCTTAGGAAGTTATTCCCATCACTTTAGAGATGAAAGAATCATCTCAAGGGGGGAATTTCGGTGACCTTGGGGGAAATGAGATGGAAAGTGAAGAGATGAAGGAAGGCCCCCCTAAAGGTCAAGATAGGGAGTGTGGAAAGGCTTGAGAAAGAGTCTTGGTGGTAGCAAATGGTTGCCAATAAGTGTGAGTACTTGCAAAGGATGATTGTACCTGCCCGAGACACAAGAACAAGCCAAGTATATGCATATAATGTTAGGTTGACAAGCAAGTTAAGCTTGCTGTCCCTAATTGCAACAGCAAACAATGATGTATATCAGAAACAAAATGATAATGACAGCTGCAAAATAAAGTTGCTCAAAGCTTAGTAAAAGTATAAGAGACAAGCTAGCAAATGACTAGTTTAGTTCAAGAAGATAGCATTAAACTTTAGCAACAATGTAAGGCTGTTGTAAACAAGTTCTGCAGAAATAATTATCAGCCTTATGGCTGTAACAAACAAGTTATTACAGCAAATAAATCAGCCATCAAATCTTGCCAACAATCCACCCAAAAAGTGCGCTAGCCTTAGTAGATTAATGTGGCAAACTTTTATTAACTTTCAGCGGTTGAGTAGAGAGTTATAAATGACAATGCATTAGGGTTTCTGCAGCCCTAATGGCTGTAGATGAAAAGTTATAACAGCAGCCAGAAATACTTAGCAAATTGAGACGCCCTAGTGGCTCAACCAAACCCATAAAGCATAGAATTGATTCCAAAGTTGACAATCTCAAAAGAGTGATTTTTCACGTTTACCGAGGCAAGTATTTTATATCTCCAATGCAAAAATCAGATTAGTGTTTTTAATATTTTGGTGAATGGAGTCTTTAAACACAAGTTGGATCAACAAGATCCCTAGGGGTGTAAATACTCTTACTCCCTAGGGTATGTTAATCAAACTAGGGTAAAGTCTAGAAGAGTATACACACTCGTATTCCTCCTAGCAACACTTGCAAAATGACTTGTAAACTTAGCAAATTAAATGAAGCTTAGTGGAGGGTGTATCCAACATACTCTTCATAGGGTTTAAACCAACAATAACCAAGAAAGATCAAGAAATAACTAACAATGCAGATTTTTCCTTACCAATTCCAAGAAAGAGAGAGATCAAACCTTAGTTCACCAAGCAAATTACCATCCAATAGTAAGAAAACAAATCTCCAAGAGGTGCGCACCACCTTAGCTCATCCAATCACCAAGAGATAACACCAAAAAACATTTGCACAAGAGATAAACACCATAAATTCTTAAGTGTAGCGAAAATTTCAGCCAAGTATCCTTCTCCACAAGGGAGAGCTATGTGAAAATGAAATAGAGTTCATCTCTATTTATGCAAAATGTTCTCAAGTATGTTTGTCCACAAAACTTAGGGTAAAACATAAGACACGGGGTCAACAACCCTTATCTTACCCCTTTACAAAGATAATATTATTTAATTCATACTTTTGCGCATGAAAGAAACCCTAAAACATGATGTCATCCTCCTTTAGGGAAACTTTTGGCACTTTTGCTAAGTCGTTGGGCTTGGAGATGGGTGGCCTAGGCCTCCAAAGGCCATACATCCTCAATCCTTGCCTTTTCCTAATGGTCCAAAGTCTCCTTCCTACAAAACGTGCCATGTGTCCTCATCACCGCTCAAAACTCCCTCAAGCATGACGTCAAGCTCCTTAAGGTGACGTTTTTGGCCTCCAAAGCAAGTCATTTGACTTGTGAGGGCATGGTGAGGTCATCCAAGGTGTCTTCTCGGCCTCCAAAGGCTAGTCTTCTTCATCCGGCATGTGGGCCCTGGTATCCAACATGTGGGATTCAAGCCCCATGGAAGCCCAAGCTAGGCTTGTTCCTCCAAAACTGTCCACCAGCTGGGTCCTGCAAAGATAAATGGATACGCCCTCCAAGGATCTCAAGTCAAAGCATCTTGATGAGTAAATCAAATCAATAAAAGAACCATTCAAGCAAGTACATCCAAACCACCTCCTCAAAATAAATTAATGCTCAAAGATCCTATGCAATTTACCAAGTTTGAGTATGGGAGGGTTGACAAAACGACCTATTGGGTGAATCGTGCTCAAGTTTAGGGGTGTTTCCCGAGGGGACCTCCTTCGAAGTCATGTGGGTGAGGTGTCATGGATGAAGGGAAAACTTTTGGGCATGGGGTTCGTGACATACAAGGGGTTGTAGTGTCTCACTTATGGGTGCCTTTGTAGAGGGTGTGTTGCACCTTTGTTTTCAATGCATCCTTTTTCCAAGCCCATTCATTGCCATTAATTAATTAATAATCGAAAACCTTGGGTACTCCCTATTGGTGAATCGATTAGCTTGGTGGGCAGTACGACAAGGCCACTTGAAGCCAGAGGTACACAGAGTGCCATATGCAAGGAAAGAAAGGTACACCACATAAGTGTACACACCTCAACAAGTGGTGACATTTATATAATGTTAATTTGCTTTTGCAGGTATTTGATCTTTTACGAGAAGCTTTTCATTGCTCTTAAGACCTCTTTGGGCGAGCATCTGGTGTTAGAATGTGCTTGTTTTACCCTAGACAATATCACTATTGTCACCCAACCATAGGCCGAAGCCACCCTCCAAGCACCTTGACTTTGACAGAGAGAAGAATCCTGGTAGCAATCCAGTAGCCAAGCAAGGCAAATGCACCAAGCAAGAAGTAACCAAAGATGATCAGAGAGTCCAACCCAAAAATATAGAAGCAATAGGCTTCAGAACTGGCGGCAACACCTTCTCCAGAACTTGCGCACAAGACTGCCAGAGTGCAGTGCGCACAAGTGCCTTTCTGCAATTCTGAGAAGTGTGTGTCAAATGAACACTAGCGCCCTGTATTTATACTAATCTTGGCAGACTACCTGGGCCGGCTTCTCATTCTGGGTACTAATTAATTCATATTAATTATCTCTCTCTGTCGACATCTCTTCTAGGGTTACGTTCACTTCTTTTCTTTCTTCCAGAATATTCTAATCTTGTCAAAAGGTCACAATGGAGGTTGATACCTCCTGAAGCTACCATAATATCAACACTCCCTCCTAGCTAGGGAGGTATAACTGATAATGGTCTTGAGTACAAACAAACCATTCAACTGGTAGCATCACAAGTACCGCCATTATTATCCAACTGGACAATCTCCATGACAACTGGTATAATGTCAACTGATAGAACACAACTGTGTTTATACATAGTAGCACACAACTACTCACATAGTCACAAACAGTGGAACATATCCACCACAGTAGCATATCTCTACTGTCTGGGACATGCAGTCTCCATAACAATCATCTGATATCAACCTGCACAGAAAATATTGTTATGATATAAACTGAATCATCTGGGCCATTCTTTCACTCACATCTGTGAGATTTGAAAGAGCATCTACCCTCAGAGTAGAACATCAATGATGGGCTATCTGGACTATTTTTCTCAAGCAAGGAAGAATAACTGTCCTGATTTCTGAGCCTGGACCATTCCCCACCCTGGGCCATTCCTCCGACACTAAACAAAGAGCAACCTGGAGAGAATGAGTCTGCCCTAGGGAATGCCTGTCCTTGATTGCTGAACTTGGACCATTCCTCCGGCACTAAACAAAGTGCAACATGGAGAGAATGAATCTTCCCTAAGGAATGACTGTCCGGACCATTTCCTAAGGAAATGACTGTCCTGCACGAACCTCCAAAACGGACCATTCTTCGAAATTGCTCACAACTGTGAGCTTCGAAAGAATGACTGTCCAGCGAGGCGGGCCAGTCTTCTTGAGTAACCCTCAAGAATAGAGACTGCCCTAGACCATTCCCCATGTTAACCACAATGAGAAATCGTTGTCTATGGTACATCAACAATCCATTGAACCATTTTCATTACGAAAATGACCGTTCAATCTGGATCATTTTCCGAACTGGAAAATGCATGTTCGTCAGAAATCTCAAACCACTTTCCGAATTGGAAAGGAACTGCCGAAGCTGGACCATTTTTCAAACTTGAAAATGACTGTCCTCAATTCAATAATATGTCAGTGCTCCCTCCCAACCTGGAGAGTCATTTCTTCCCTTTCAACTAAGGGAGTTATTTCCACGATCCCCAATTTGTCTCGGAAATATGCAAACTTTATTTTGGACAGAGGCTTTGTCAGGATATCTGCTGTCTGCTCATCTGTGGGGATATACTGGAGCTTTACTTCTCCTTCCTGGACTTTATCTCGAATAAAGTAGTATTTGATCTCAATATGTTTCGACCGTTCATGAAACACTGGGTGTTCAGATAGCCTTATACAACTATGATTGTCACAATGTATTATGGTCGAATCTGGAACTTGATCAAATAAATCAGAGATTAGCTTTCTCAACCATATTGCTTCTGTGCATGCCTCACATGCTGCGATGTATTCTACTTCTGCTGTGCTGAGTGCGACAGACTTTTGTTTCCTGCTGCCCCAAGATATCATAGCGAAGCCCAAGCTGAAACACATCGTTGAAGTACTCTTTCTGTCTTTTGCACTTCCTGCCCAATCTGAATCTGTGAATCCATGAAGTTGTATATCACTGGATGCGGTACATCTTAAACCATAGTTTAGTGTTCCACGAATATATCTTAGAACATGCTTTGCAGCTGTCCAATGCTCATGTCTAGGTTCCACTTGGAACTGACTTAGTGTGTTCATAACAAAGCAAATGTCTGGTCGAGTATTTACCAAATACATCAATGACCCAATCAATTGTCGATATAGTGATGGATCGACTGGATCATAATATGAATCTTTTACTTTTCTTATATCTGTAGTCATAGGAGTGTCCATGGATTTGCAATCCATCATTCCAAAC
>ML825999.1:25752-38662 GCA_009831015.1 Picea engelmannii | reverse complement strand
TATAGAATCTTCTTGAAATTAGATATGTGGATATCCCCATATGCATGAGTAATGGAGGCCAATATGGCATCCTCTCATATCATGGTGGTCCACATGATAGGTCAACTTGTGGGAGTCATAAAATTTGCATACAAACTCTAATTAACACACAATCTACATTGTTGGAAATGTATAAGAGTGTAGATCATCGTCAAGGGGACATGCATGAGTTTTGAAAACCAAAACCCTAAAAAACATCATTTAATACCTCAAAATGGATCCAAAAGGTTCTAGACCCCAATTTTCGAAACCGAGACCTGCCACTAAAATGGCCATATAAGATGATTCCTCAATTTTTTTCCACTCTTGAAGGATCAAGATAGATGAAAAGAATATAATGATCCAATCTCAATAATACCTTCCCATTTAGGGAGGATTTTGGTCACCAAAACATTTACTGAATGAGATGAGGAAATGTCTCCTCTACCTTCTCCCTCAAGTTCTACTTTGATTTTCCTAGAAGTTGTCCTTTCAACCCAATCTAACAAAGGTCATTCTACCCCTGTCTTGTAGCTCCAAACCACTTCTCCAAAATTGTGTCCTCTTCCAACTTTTCCTAAGCATATGGTGCTAAGTTCTTTATGGAAGGTAGGGCCTACTTCTCCTCCTGATCCAACATGGAAGGCTCATAAATTTTTAGATTCTCCACAATCACTACTAAGTAAATACACATGTATGTGAGTATATTGAGTCTCTAGGAATTATCTCCCACCTTTTCTAATACCTCAAAAGGACCATACCGTAGATCCTTGATCTTCTTACCAGGACCATGTAGCCTTTCCTTATTCATTTTTAACCCTACTCTATCTCCCACTCTAAATGTTCTCTCTGTTATGTGTTGGTCATGCCTAGCCTTGAACTTTTCTTGTGACTTATTAAGTGTGTTTGTACTTGCAAATGGATTCGTCTGATATTCTCAACAAATTGTTCTTCTTTCTGCATCTCCTATGAGGTCCTCCCTCACTCCTCCTTATTTTCCATATACAACATCTAAGGGTGAAGGTGGAAAATACCCAAAACAAGTTTCAAAAGATGACTTACCAGTAGAAGTGTAGACTACTTTGTTATAAGAGTGTTGTATATAGATCAATTTTTCATCCCAGATCTTCAAATGCTTTTGATTGTAACCCCTCAAAAGTTGCACCAAAGTCATATTGACTAATTCTATCTACCAATATGTATTTAAACGTAATGTTGTGGACCTCTTCAACTTAGTATCCATCTTCTCCTGCAATGTATTCCAAAATGAACTGAGAAATCAAGTATCCATGTCTGAGTTAATGCTCCATGGTATCCCAAAGCGCACCCAGACTTGTTCAAAGAACAAGTTTGCTACTTCCTGTCCCTTGATGGTATTTTTACAAGGCATGAGAATGTACATTTCGTTGAACATTTCAACAACCACAAATAAATTGCGATGTCCCTTCCATGTGGTTGGTAAGCCTCCCACAAAATCTATGGAAATTCTTTCCCAAGGTCGAGTAGGTACATGTAATGGATGGTATAGACCTTGCTTCATTTTACTGGGATTTATAGTACAACAAAGTATCCATCCTCTAATATATTGTTCTACATCTTCTTGCATTATGGACCAGTACACATACCTTTGTAAATTGGAAACTGTTTTCCCAACACTAAAATGTCTTACAACCTTAGAGGTGTGAGCCTCTCTGATAAAATACATTCGTTCACCTTTAGGTAAAAAGAGTTTGTCAATATTGTATAGTAAACCATTATAGAAATTACAGTCAGCCTTCTTGTCACCTTATTCTATATGATTTTTACCTTGTAGCAAGTAAAACACCACCTTGAATTCCTCATCGTCTATGTATTTCTCTTTGTATGCATCATGGGTAAAAGGATCCATGTGCATCAGAGTTCCGAAAGTTGGAATCTTGGATGTGGGTGGCTATGAAATCATGTCTTCCAACTTATTTATGCTACCCTTTTTATACTTTATGACCAAATGATATTGTTGTAGAAAAACCATCCACTTGTAATGCATGGTGTTTTGTAGATTACTATGAGCCTGCAAATGTTGTAGTGGTTGGTGTTATTTGTAGATGGTGTTCTCCTTCCCCATTAGATAGTTCTTCCACTTTTTGACAACTTGTACCAAGGCACAAATCTCCTTTTCATAGGTAGGGTAATTGAGAACTGCTCCATGAAATACTTCAAAATGATAGCATACCATTCTTCCTCCTCGCATCAAAACTACTCCCATGGAATACCCAATTGGATTTGTCTCCACTTTGAAGGGATTTTTCAAGTTTATTAGCGTGAGCACTGGTGCTTGACTAATATTTATTTTCATCTCATCAAAGTCCCTTTGTTGATTCTTCCCCCACTGAAAAGTCTTGCCACTAGTTCTTACAGTGTAGAGTGGTGCAACTACCACTAAAAATGAAGCTATGAACTACTGAAAGTATCGTGTTTCCCCAAAAAAATCCTAACTTCAGTGAAATTTGTAGGAACTGTCCATTTCATGATGGCCTCCATCTTTTCAGGATCTATCTTGATTTCCCCTCCACCAATCGCATACCACAAATACACCAAACACTCTTGTGCAAACTCATATTTCTTTAGATTTTCCAACAACTAGTGATTTTTCAAAGTTTGTAACACCTAAGAAATATGTGATATGTGTTCCTCCTAGGTAGCGCTATAAACCAATAGATCATCCAAATATACAATAACAAATAAATCTAGATAAGGGTGTAAAATATCATTCATTAGTCTCATGAATGAAGTTGGTGTGTTGCATAAACCAAATGGCACAACCAACCACTCATACAAACCTTTCATTGTCTTGAAGGAAGTGTTCGAGGTATCTTCTTGTTTGATTCATACCCAGTGATATCTTGATTTCAAATCTAGCTTAGTGTAATCTTGTTTAATTCCCTACAATCGATAAACATTCTCCAAGTCCCATCCTTCTTAGGCACAATTATGATGGGACGCCCACAAGGTGAGGTACTTGGTTGTATCACACCCTACTCCAGCAAGTGTTGCAACTTCTTCTTCACTTAATTTTCTTATAGAACAAATTGTCTATACAACCCAATATTTGGAAATGGGGAGTTTGGAAATAACTGTATTTCATGTTCCACATCCCTCTTAGATAGTATCCCTTTAGGATCCTTGAAAAATCCTCTATATTCATGTAGCAACTCCACCAACTCATGTTTTTTTATCTTTAACACACCCCTGTAGGGATACCTCCACTCTCATTGACTCATGATCAGACTAATTTTATCTTAAGAAAAGAAAAAAAAAATCTTACTAGAACTAATCAACTTCTTGGCTTGGTTGGTATGTACTAGTGGGATATTTCACTTTCTTTTATGTGTGTTAATGATTTAGGACTTCCCATACTTGATCAATCGGTATTGGTTGGCTCTCAGCATGAACATTGAATGACTCATATACATGTAGCGTATTCCAAACACTACTCCACATACATCAATGGGTACTACATCCAATCACACTTCATTAATAAAATCAACACTTACAACAAATTTAATCTTACATTGTTTCATTACCTTTATCTTCGCATCCTTGTTTTCCCAAACCAATGGATAGGGGATATGATTATCATGATACTCCAATCCAATATTGTTGAATAGATATTCTGCTATGATATTACCCTGTGAACTAGAGTCGATAAGAGCATAAATATTGGTATTCTTGACCTGAATCTTAATGTGGAATAGATTGGTAATCTCCTTCTCTTCCTGGTGATTAAGGCTACTCAAATTTACCTCCTTCTGCATAGATGTGCATAAAATATTTCCATACACATCTGAGATACTTTCAATCGGATTGCTTGAATCTATGGCTACAAGGTTCTTTTTCTTCCCATCCTCCTTGCGATTATTTGGGTTCAGGTCTAGATGTAGTTTTGTTTTTCTTCCCATACTTCCAAACTACATCAATGGGTACTCCATCCAATCCCACTTCATTAATAAAATCAACACTTACAACAAATTTAATCTTACATTGTTTCATTACCTTTATCTCTGCATCCTTGTTTTCCCAACCCAATGGATAGGGGATATGATTATCATGATACTCCAATCCAATATTGTTGAATAGATCTTCTGCTATGATATTACCCTGTGAACTAGAGTCGATAAGAGCATAAATATTGGTATTCTTGACTTGAATCTTGATGTGGAATAGCTTGGTAATCTCCTTTTCTTCCTGGTGATTAAGGCTACTCAAATTTACCTCCTTCTGCACAGATGTGCATAAAATATTTCCATACACATCCGAGATACTTTCAATCGGATTGCTTGAATCTATGGCTACAAGGTTCTTTTTCTTCCCATCCTTCTTGCAATTATTTGGGTTCAGGTCTAGATGTAGTTTTGTTTTTGTTTTTGGTTTTCTTCCCATCCTTCCAAACTAGGACCCACAACTAAAATGGTATTGCAAGTGGATTCCTCCAATTTTCCCACTCTGAAAGGATCTAGATAGATGAAAAGAATATAATTGATTCCTCCATGGATTTTTCCTCTTCAAAGTGGTAATTTTTGTTTTTCATTTTACCTAAATAGGAGAAAAACATTGTTGGCAACACAAAGTTGTATAAAATGCAATTCAAATTTCAATTTGTTAACATTTAAAAGTAATAAAACTTATATTTTCTCAAAAAAAAAGAAAAAAAAGAGGGCACTGTTACATTTTTTGTGATCATGCTCATATAAGGTATTTTCAAAAATTATACATTGAACACTAAATTAGGTGCTGGGAAAAAAGTCACTAGTTAAAGCTTCTTGAAATTTGCAAGGACAAGCATTTAAATAAATGAAAATTTAACACATTAAATGACATTAATATTTTTTGAAAAAAATATGGTATGAAAGACACCACATTTCCTTACAATTTTTTTTAATTCATGCTAAAATCCAAAGGCTTAGTCACGAGTTCATAACTCACATGATTGAGTAGCATGTTTGTATCCTCCCCACCCAAGTTCAATTCCTTGAAAGTTGACATGTTGGCCTGCTATAATAAGGCTAGAAGGGTAGGTGACCCCTAGGAAATAGGTTGACACCTCGGTGCAGTATGCCTCGGGATGCCTCAACCCTTTCTAAGTCACACGTTATTGGAATATCTGGCATGCAGACTGTTGGATATACTCTTGGGTTATAGTGGTATCCAGTAGGCTTGATCTCGAGCCTAGCCTAGATCAAACCTATCAGTTATTGAATCCAATGGTTAAAAATAAAATAAAATAAATCGTAAGACCTATATGAGTTTTGAGGGATTCAACTTAAGAAGTAACATGGTAGGATTACTTAGGTGAGGCCTAGGTTCAAATTTGGTTAGTTACTACTATAACCCCTAGGCTAGTGCCAAAATATCACAAGAAAATGTCTAGTAGGTAACTTATGACTAATCAATGATCATCAAAGACACACCCACAAGGGGTTCCCACCCATGGAGAGGGTGAACCTACCCTTATATCCTTATCATAATGGACCAGAGTCTCATTGGGTATTTGAAATTGGGTAGGGAGAATCACCACATTTCACTAAAAAGTGGGAGATGTATTCATAGGTTCACCCACTTGGAATAAATTTTGGGGACACTTTTGATGGGAATATTATGCTCCTAATTTTTAGGAAAAAAGATATTACAAACTCTACCATATTTAAAGAAAGATAAAATAACCTAAATATTACTAACTCACACCAAAAGCCATACAAATCATGAAGAGTAATAATGATTGCATGGAGAAACACATTAAAAGGGATAAAATTCTTTTAATGAATAAGGCCTCTTTTAGAAATACAATTTTGAATGAGATTTCCACTATATCCAACTTAAAAATCAACTACCAAATTTATTAATAAAAATATAATCAAATAACATACACAAACTCATTAAATCCTAATTCTCCTTATACTTTTTTTTTTCAAGATACTTCATATTCATTCTATAGGATTAACTAAAAAAAAAGTCTAATGACAAACTAAAAGAAATAAAAATTCTTAAAAAACTCAGAAATATAATATAATCCAATAATGAGTGGATTAATCTATCACAAAGCACAATATTGATAGAAAATTCTCCACATCACAATTACAATAATAATAATCCCCACAATTACAATAATAACAAGTCCTCTCATGTATGATCAAGTTGTCCTAAACCCATACTTAGAAGCAGCTTCTAAAATAGCTCCTTTAAGTGCATCTGCTTCCATAAACCCTTTAGTTGTGTTAAAATTTATGCACTGTAAAATGCTCTCTTAATCATTTTTTCAGCACTTCAATCTGTAAATGCGAAAGCCGCCCCACAAAAAAATCATACGAGATTTGAAATATGAAATCGTCCCACACTATTCGAATAATTTTCAATGAAATTTCACAGTTGACAGGATATACCTTTATTGTGCCCGTTTTGCGCATATGGTCATCGAGGGAAGTAAGGTTGGCATTATGAAAATTGAGTTGAATGGATTCGAGGGCTCGCATCAATATTACCAACACTCCCGGATTTTTCTCGCAGTAAATTTTGATATGAAACATTATGTCCTTAACCTTGCTCATGTTTACCTTGACATATATACCAAACATATTAATTGGTACACACGATTCTGAAAAGAAATTACTTCAAGTGTAGGCGACGTCGGAGCTTCATTAGGAGTAGAGGTATCGCCATTCTCGTCTTCGTACGACTTCATTTCGTTATCCAAACCTGAAACTGGTGAATCAGGTCTCAAGAGCCTTGGAATCATTCTGGCGGCTTACGTTAGATTGAAGGCCCTCGATTTCGACTGGTATGTCTTTCGCTTCTTTCTGCAAGTCCTGTAGTTAGTCGATGGCGTCTCCCACTATGGACGCTTTGTCCATCTACGCTCAAAACAAAAACTGGATTAGAATATAAAAAATTAATGGATTCCAATTTCTGTGATCAGTATTATATATCCATCCAAACCTCTGTCCCGTTTTATATATACACATAGCTTTCATTGATTTGGTACACAAAGAATAGTGAGCCATTTATGAATGGTAGTTGTATCATATCTAAACTAAAAAAATAAAAAATGAAGACAAGTTATAAGCTAAAACTAGGTTGAAAATATATAAATTTAAAATTTAAAAATTTAAAACATCTAGGGATAATAATAATAATAATAAATTATAAAAATAAATACAATAATTACAAAATTTATAATAAAATAAATTAACATACTTACATTTGTGGTTAAATATTTTTATATTCATTTTATATGTTGATGATGGTGGTTAACTTCCAATGAGATTAAAAGTGGTTTATATAACCTTAAGAAAAATAAAAGATTACTTGGATTTCTTTAAAATGTTATTTTGATGCTTTCAAAGTATTGAGAAGAATTCCAAATATTTTGAAATTGAGAGCTAATTTAGGTATACTTAGGGCACTCTATAATAAAGTGTTTTCAACGCTTTTGGTGTCAAGAAGTTGACATGCGTTTTGGGATTTCCCAACCATCTCCACTATGCAACGATATATTTTATATTCAAGGTTACATTTAACCACCTCCTTATAATATCTTAATTTTCTTTTATCTTCTAATTATTTATCACACCATAGATTCTCCTTAGTATTCTACAAAATGACTTCTTCTTTTATTCCTCAATGATTTAGCCAAGGCTTGGAAACATTATGAGAGGTGAGTATTTGGTGATTTTGGTTAGAGTCTTAAGACATTTTGGCGAGACTTTTGTCATCAGTGTTATTTATGTTGTTCGTGTACATTAAGTACCTAATCATAAGTGTGGATCTAGATACCTTGGCTAAGTTATTGGAGGGTCATGGAAGACACCATTTTGCAGAATAAGGATACTATTAAAAATATCATCAAATCAAAATTTAAGGAGAAAATATGGTGTGATAAAGACAGAGGAAAAAAGAAAATCAAGGTATTATAAGGATGTAATCAACCCTAATCTAGAAGATCAAAATTATCTCCGTGTCTTGACAAGTGACTCCATAATGAAACTTGGAGTTGGTCAATTCCTAAAACTCCATGGGATGAATGGATGAAAGAGTAAGAAGGTTGAAGATGAAAAACGTTTTCTCTTAAATTGTTCATCCTATACCTACATTAGATCTCAATTTCAAAATATTTGTGTACCAACCTTCCTAACCTTTTAACTCAACAAAACTATGGTAATCTTAAAAAGCTTCTCTTAATGGTTTTCCAACACAAAAACAAAATTATGAATAATTACAAATAATCTCTTACCCTCTTAAGGTCTAATAGACCAATAACAAAAAGAAAATTCTAAATAATCGCAAGTAATCCCTTACCCTCTTAAAGTCATAAATCAATTTGGTGTCACTCCATCATCATCATCATCATTAATTAAAAAACATTTTAAAAAATCATATATATATATATATAATCTTTTTTAATTGTTAATATATATATAATATATTTTTTATATATTTTTAATTATAATTATAATTTATACTATTCTTCATTAATATTTATTTATTTATAAAAGATACCAAAACTTATTTATTTTTTTGGAAAGGTGACCAAACATGTATTCATAATCAATTTACAAACTAATAATTTTATGTACACAACAAAACGCAAATATTAAAAAAAAAAAAAAATTATACATTTAAAACATAAAAACTCAACATGTGCCACTAACTCATAGTTCAACATCTTAAAATAAACTTTAAGATGTGAAAATAAATAAAGAATAAAACATGAAAATTATGTAAAAATGTACATACTTTCCTTAACAATTAAGAAAAAAAAGTAGATAATAAAATAATTATCATATTCCATATTTAACACATTTAATTAAATATTTATATTTGAGGCGATTCCATATTTAATATATTTAATTAAATATTTATATTTAGGTGAAAAAGATGTAAATCAAAATTTTTATATTTAATCATATTAAATATAAAATTATTATATTTTATATTTAATTATATTAAATATTAATTGTTAATTAAGTGTAGTTTTAGTATTTTTTTTCACCTGGATTTAATTTTGACAAGTGATATGTTGAATTCTTAAATGAGTGTATAATCTAAAAAGCATGTTTTTACTCGAATATCATCCTTGAAATAAGGATAATTACACAATAAGTTTTCCCAAAAATATTAAAAAAAAAAATATTAAATATATATTTATATGGAGAAAAGTAAATATTATATAATTTAAATATAATTACAACAGTATTAATATAATATTTTCAATACATAATATATTTAATATATAAAAAATAAAAAAACCATTTTGATTTTATAATTTTAATATATTAATATTTATTAATTTTAATTGGTTTAATTAAAAATTAAAAAATATAGCAATCTATATATATATATATATAATTGAAGTGAAAAATCTAAAATTTAGAGAAGTTGTCCTATTAATGAATAAATTCAACTCATTGCTAAAAATAAAATAATGATCATGATCATATGCATGAAAAGTATTATAAACATTACAAAATTCTAAATCATAAATTCTAAATTTAGTTGTGATATATATATAATGATTGCATTATGAAAAACATTATCAAATTATTAAATTGAAAACATTGTTGCTTAAGATAAAGGTTGTACAATGAGAATGAATGGTAAAATTTAAATAAATTGACAATATTCCCTGGATTCAATGATATTTAAATTCAACTCATTGCTTGGAAATATAGTTTTATCAATATGACTACTCAAGCTAAAATTTGTATCATTATAAACATTAAAGTTGTATTATGATTACTATTCAAATTATAAGTTGATATGGCATCCCCCACTGGAAAATCTTGCCACCACTAGAACTTATAGAATATTCTTGAAATTAGATATGTGGATATCCCCATATGCATGAGTAATGGAGGTTGATATGGAATCCTCTCATACCATGGTGCTCCACATGATAGGTCAACTTGTGGGAATCATAAAATTTGCATACAAACTCTAATTGACACACAATCTACATTGTTGGAAATGTATCAGAGTGTAGATCATCATCAAGGGGGCATGCATGAGTTTTGAAAACCAAAACCCTAAAAAACGTCATTTAGTACCTCAAAATGGATCTCGAAGGTTCCAGACCCCAATTTTCCAAACCGGGACCTGCCACTAAAATGGCCATACAAGATGATTCCTCAAATTTTTTCCACTCTTAAAGGATAAAGATAGATGAAAAAAATATAATGATCCAATCTCGATCATACCTCCCCATTTAGGGAAGATTTTGGTCCCCAAAACATTTACTGAATGACATGAGGAAATGTCTCCTCTACCTTCCCCCTCGAGTTCTACTTTGATTTTCCTAGAAGTTTTCCTTTCAATCCAATTTAACAAAGGTCATTCTACCCATGTCTTGTAGCTCTGGATCACTTCTCCAAAACTGTGTCCTCTTCCAACTTTTCCTAAGCATATGGTGCTAAGTTCTTTATGGAAGGTAGGGCCTACTTCTCCTCCTGATCCAACATGGAAGGCTCATAAATTTTTAAATTCTCCACAATCACTACTAAGTAAATAGACATGTATGGGGGTATACCGAGTCTCTAGGAATTATCTCCCACCTTTTCTAGTACCTCAAAAAGACCATACCGTAGATCCTTGATCTTCTTACCAGGACCATGTAGCCTTTCCTTATTCATTTTTAACCCTAATCTATCTCCCACTCTAAATGTTCTCTCTGTTATGTGTTGGTCATGCCTAGCCTTGAACTTTTCTTGTGACTTATTAAGTGTTTCTTGTACTTGCAAATGGATTCGTCTGATATTCTCAACAAAAAAAAATTCTTTCCACATCTCCTATGAGGTCCTCCCTGACTCCTCCTTATTTTCCATATACAACATCTAAGGGTGAAGGTGGAAAATACCCAAAACAAGTTTCAAAAGCTGACTTACCAGTAGAAGTGTGGACTACTTTGTTATAAGAGTGTTGTATATAGATCAATATTTCATCCTAGATCTTCAGATGTTTTTGATTGTAACCCCTCAAAAGTTGCACCAAATTCATAAAGACTACTTATATCTACCAATATGTATGTATATGGAATGTTGTGGACCTCTTCAACTTAGTACCCATCTTCTCCCGCAATGTATTCCAAAATGCACTGAGAAATCAAATATCCATGTCTGAGATAATGCTCCATGGTATCCCAAAGCGCACCCAGACTTGTTCAAAGAACAAGTTTGCTACTTCTTATCCCTTGATGGTAATTTTACAAGGCATGAGAATGTGCATTTTGTTGAACATTTCAACAACCACAATTAAATTTTCATGTCCCTTCCATGTGGTTGGTAAGCCTCCCACAAAATCTATGGAAATGCTTTCCCAAGGTCGAGTGGGTACTTTTAATGGATGGTATAGACCTTACTTCATTTTACTGGGCTTTCTAGTACAACAAAGTATCCATCCTCTAATATATTGTGCTACATCTTCTTGCATTATGGACCAGTACTCATACCTTTGTAAATTGGAAACTGTTTTCCCAGCACTAAAATGTCTTGCAACCTTAGAGGTGTGAGCCTCTCTGATAAGATACATTCGTTCACCTTTAGGTAAAAAGAGATTGTCAATCTTGTAGAGTAAACCATTATAAAATTACAGTCAGCCTTCTTGTCACCTTATTCTATATGAATTTTTCCTTGTATGTGGTGCAGTCGTGCCCTTACTGGCACGTCCGCTTCTCCAGGACCTTCTTTCTTCTCTGCCCGAAGAACTCCAAGGTTCTTTTGTTTCCCTATCGGGAAATATTTACCCACAGATTCTCTTCTCTTGCGCGATCCCCCTTCCTTGACTTATCAAAGGATCGAAACTCGCGGCTTCACAAGTTTTCTGTTGATCACTGGGCTCTCAAATCCCCAAGATCTGATGGCTTTAGTCAACACTGACTTTCTCTCCTCTTATCAGGACTTCTGCCCTTTATCGCGGTTTAGCAACTCGCGATGTCATGCACTTTGAATTGACGACTCCCGATACCCGATGCACCGAATTTCCGATGCACACGTGTGGGTTAACCTTTCCACACCCCGTCACTTCAATCGGGGTTTCAGAATTCGTGGGATCATGAATCCTACTACCAAAGGATTCAGGACTTACCTTTTCCCGACCCCCGACACTATGCCACCCGTACTCCACTATCTCCTGATGTGGCCCACATGACTCTCCTGTCGGGGTATCGCGGGTCGCGATTCCAAGTTGCAAGAGTTTCTTACTCTCGAAATCCCCGATATGCGGAACTCCGACTCCTCGAAATATCCTGACACGCGTCTTTGCTGATGGACAGTTCTAGGCTTATCGGAATATCGTGGATCGCGATATCGCAAATCTCATTTCACAAAGTTGGATGTAATGATCCCAAGCCATTATGCAAGGATCATCACTATTTTGGTGTCTTTTTAAAACTTTTTCTGAGTGAGGTATTTTTTCAAACACTTTGTTGATCTACCTTTTAAATGTGTTTATATGTGTGTATGCAGCAAATAAAAGAAAGAGATAACCATGGAACATACCTCAACCATATGAAATAAGATAGACAAGACAAAACATCTCAATTCTTCTTTATTCATAAAATAGAGAAACCTGCTACAATGAAGATGTCGATCTGGAATGCTCAACAGATGGCCAAGAAGATAGACAATAGATAAGAGCTGCTACAAAATGCTCCCTCTAATACAAAATATGCCTCCAAAGGTTGAATGAGAAATGAAGATCATTACAAGCATATCTGAATGCCAAACTCTCCAGGTGAAGAATGCCACGCTCCAATAGAAGGCTGAAACCCTCAATAACTTGGCATTGCTGCCAAAAGTGCCCAATCACCCTAATAAATATGCCAACTGATAGATCGGGTGATGGTAAGAACAACCCAAGTGACCGAATC
>ML825999.1:0-10671 GCA_009831015.1 Picea engelmannii | reverse complement strand
TGCAATAAATTCAATAATATTCAATCTATCATTTACATTCATTGACCTCTTCCTGCAGGTCCATTTACAACACATATTCATACTTATGAGTTTTTGCCATAGTCCTTGGCCAGTTCAGTTATATTTACAATCTGGGGGAAACAAGGTGTTACATGTAATCTTGGATGTGGGTGGTTGTGAAAGAATATATGCCAACTTATTTGTGCTACCCTTTTCATACTTTATGACCAAATGATATTGTTGAAAAAAAACCACCCACTTGTAATGCATGGTTTGTTGTAGATTACTATGGGCCTGCAAATGTTGTAGTGCCTCGTGTTCTATGTGGATGATGGTCTCCTTCCCCATTAGATAGCACTTCCACTTTTTGACAACTTGTACCAAGGCACAAATCTCCTTGTCATAGGTAGGGTAATTGAGAACCACTCCATGAAATACTTCAAAAGGATAGCATACCATCCTTCCTCCTCACATCAAAAATACTCCCATGGCATACCCACTTGCATTTGTCACCACTTTGAAGGGATTTTTCAAGTTTATTTATGCAAGCACTAGTGCTTGAATGATATGTATTTTCATCTCATCAAGGACCCCCTGTTGATTCTTCCCCCACTGGTAAATATTACCACTAGACCTTATAGAATCTTCTTGAAATTATGTATATGGATATCCCCATATGCATGAGTAATGGGGGGTGATATGGCATCCTCTCATACCATGGTGGTCCACACGATAGGCCAACTTGTGGGAGTCATAACCTTTGCATACGAACTCTGATTGACACACAATATACACTATTGGAAATGTATCAGAGGGTAAATCATCATCAAGTGGGTATGCATGAGTTTTGTAAACCAAAACCCTAAAAAAACTATATAATACCTCAAAATGGTTCTGGAAGGTTCCAACCCCAATTTTCTAAATTGGGAGCTGCCACTAAAATGGCCATACACGATGATTCCTCAAATGTTTTCCACTCTTAAAGGATCGAGATAGATGAAAAAAAATATAATGATCCAATGTCGATCGTACCGCCCCATTTAAGGAGGATTTTGGTCCCCAAAAGATTTACTGAATGAGGTGAGGAAATGTCTCCTCTACCCTCTCCCTGGAGTTCTACTTTGATTTCCCTATAATTTTCCTTTCAACCCAATCTAACAAAGGTCATTCTACCCCTGTCTTGTAGCTCTAGACCACTTCTCCAAAATTATGTCCTCTACCAACTTTTCCTAAGCATCTGGTGCTAAGTTCTTTATGGAAGGTAGGACCTACTTCTCCTCCTGATCCAACATGGAAGGCTCATAAAATTTGAGATTCTCCACAATCATTACTAAGTAAATACAAATGTATGGGGGTATACTGAGTCTCTAGGCATTATCTCCCACCTTTTCTAATACCTCAAAAGGACCATACTGTAGAGCCTTGATCTTCTTACAAGGACTCTGTAGCCTTTCCTTATTCAGTTTTAACCATACTCTATCTCTCACTCTAAATGTTCTCTCTGTTATGTGTTGGTCATGCCTAACCGTGAAATTTTCTTGTGACTTCTTAAGTGTCTCTTGTACTTACAAAAGGCTCTGCCTGATATTCTCAACAAATGTTTCTTCTTTCTGCATATCCTATGAGGTCCTCCCTCACTCCTCCTTATTTTCGATATATAACATCTAAGGGTGAAGGTGGAAAAGACCCAAAACAAGTTTCAAAAGCTGACTTACCAATAGAAGTGTGGACTACTTTGTTATAAGATTGTTGTATATAGATCAATTTTTCATCCTAGATCTTTAGATGCTTCTGATTGTAACCCCTCAAAAGTTGCACCAAAGTCATATTGACTACTTCTATCTACCCATATGTATGTAGATGGAATGTTGTGGACCTCTTCAACTTAGTGTCCATCTTCTCCCACAATGTATTCCAAAATAAACTGAGAAAACGATTATCCCTATCTGAGATAATGAATCCCAAAGTGCACCCAGACCTATTCAAAGAACAAGTTTGCTACTTCCTGTCCCTTGATGGTATTTTTACAAGACATGAGAATGCACATTTTGTTGAACATTTCAACGACCACAAATAAATTGTCATTTCCCTTCCATGTGGTTGGTAAGCCTTCCACAAAATCTATGGAAATGCTTTCCCAAGGTCTAGTGGGTACATGTAAGGGATGGTATAGACCTTGCTTCATGTTACTGGGCTTTCTACTACAACAAAGCATACATCCTCTAATATACTGTGCTACATCTTCTTGCATTATAGACCAATACACATACCTTTGTAAATTGACAACTGTCTTCCCAACGCCAAAATGTCTTGCAACCTTAGATGTGTGAGCCTCTCTGATAAGTTCTAGTCGTTCACCTTAGGGACAAAGAGCTTGTCAAGCTTGTAGAGTAAACCATTATAGAAATGACAGTCAACCTTCTTATATATGAATTTGACCCTGTAACAACTAAAACACCTACACGGGTTGTTTATAGAAAAACACCAACAAGAGTGGGCGTGCGCTCTTACTGCTTAACCTACGTGGCAATCCACGTGGAGGTTCAACCACAACCGAATCTATAACTATAGGAATACGTGCGTACACGTTCTTGCGAGTGTGTGTTCTGGTTCATGGCCTTGCCACTTTTTCGACCACAAACTTCTTGCACTCACCCCATACTTGAGAAAAAAGTATTTAGAAAAAAGTATTTAGAAGGGTAACACTTGTAATATAACTAAGATACATAAAATCTATTATCACAATCTAATAAATAAATGTCATGTAATAGAAGTCATACGTTTAAGAAGATGAACTATCACCCCTAAGTGTATACAAATACATGTACAATGTATTTATTGAGCAATATGTCCATTAATAATTAATAATTATTTATTTTATATTTAATTTTAATAAAAAATAAAAAAGTTATTGAATTTTTAATTATTATTTCTTAAATACAATCTATATACTTCTAAAGAAATAGTTAATCTTACAATTCATTTAGTTCATTATTGTAATTTTCTACTTAATTTTGAAATAAATGAGATTAAAAATTTGCTTTCAAAAGTCAACAAACTTACGATTAGATATGACATTTGATAGGTACGAATCGATATGTGATATCAGCGGCTTTCATTTCTGACGTAATTTTTCGTCAGAAACAGCTGTTGATTCCACATCAAGTGTGAGGTGATCTTGTCGTTTATCATAGCTGTTAATTCCACATCAAGTTTTGTGTAGTAAAAGCATCGTTTAGTGTGTTTCTTCGGGGTACGTTAGGGGCGAGTTTAATTTTGTAATATTTTTTAATGATAAGATTACGGTAATGATATAGAAGGCAAGAGTTTCATTAATTTTAAAAAATTATATATTAAAAAAATAATAATATAAATTTCTGCCGTCTAAATTTTTCAAATTAGAACCTTCCTTCATTAGGGTTTGGAATCAAAATAAAAGCACGGGTTGCTAGATCCAGGGAAGCAAGAATCATAGCTACCGACTCACTCACAGAGATCTATCATGGAGCGCACACCAAGAGTAGGAATCTCCACAATGTGCGCTAATTCCTCCGTCGACATGTTTGATTTTAATGGCCACGCACTCATGGAAGCAGCACCAGCTCATGTCGGCGATCATAATGGCTTGTTATTCTGCACAGATCTCATTCAGGGTAACAGCGGGACAGGATCCCTAAACCCCGTCTCCCCATATTCTTCTTCTCCTTGCCCTGCCGTAGACCTGAAAGGATGGAACTTTGCTACCAGTGATTCTTTGTGGGCATCTCATGACTTGCCTGTAAAACCCGATGAGAATTTCCAGGCTCAACTTTATGAGACCTCTGAGCTCCTCACAAGAAACGAGAGTGAGAATCTGATCTCCTTCACGCAGGATCACCCGTCCTTTCATCCTTTCGGAGGACTAGACATCCCAGGCGAGACCAACCTCTTTGGAGGTTGGACTCCCCAGGGAAGGGTCGATAAAAAGGAGACGAATTGCGGATATTCATCAGACGAACTCGATGATTTCAAGGAAGAAGATGAGAACGGTAGCCCAGACGGCCGGTTTTTACAGCCCGAGACATTGCTCTTGGAACGGAGGCGGCGCGGCCAACTGAATGAAAGGCTCTATACGTTACGCTCTCTTGTTCCCAAGATCACCAAGGTACTCATTCTTCTGAACTCATATTCATATGATAATCTGTTCGAATCACAGAAACGAAGTACTCTACAACTCTGATGCGGTGATCATGGTACAGCTTATAATTTGAATAGTAATCATGACACAGCTTTTAGCTTTTGAGTAGTAATATTGATAAAACTTTATTTCCCAGCAATGGGTTGAATTTAAATATCATTGAATCCAGGGAATATTGTCAATTTATTTAAATTTTACCATTCATTTTTATTGTACAGTCTTTATCTTGAGCAGCAATGTTTGACTGATAAAATATACGGAGGTATACTCTACCCTATGACCTCTTAAGAGGAAACACATGTTCTTAACCATCAGGTATACTCTACCCTATCCCTTCTAGATTTGAACTTGTGACCTCTTAAGAGGAAACACATGTTCGTAACCAGTCTACAGAGGTATACATACCCTACCCTACCCTACCCTATCCCTTCTGGATTTGAACTTGTGACCTCTTAAGAGGAAACACATATTCTTAACCATTAGGCCCACTGAGACTATATATATATATATCACAGGTGAATTTATAATTTATGTTATATATATATATATATATATATATATATATATATATATCACAGCTGAATTTATAATTTATGATTTAGAATTTTGTAATGTTTATAATACTTTTCATGCATATGATCATGACCATTATTTTATTTTTAGAAATGAGTTGAATTTATTTTTATTAGTGAATAAGACAATTTCACTAAATTTTAAATTTAGATTTTCCACTTCAATTATATATATATGTGTGTGTGTGTGTGTGTGTGTGTGTGTGATTTTCTAAAATATTTTTAAATTAATGATGATGATGATGATGGAGTGACACGGAATTGATTTATGACCTTAAGAGGGTAAGGGATTACTTGCAATTATTTAGAATTTTGTTTTTGCTATTGGTCTATACCTTAAGAGGGTAAGAGATTACTTGCAATTATTCAAAATTTTGTTTTTGTATTGGAAAAATAATAAGAGAAGCTTTCCAAGATGACCATAGTATTCTTGAGTTAAAAGGTTAAGAAGGTTGGTACACAAATATTTTGAAATTGACATCTAATGTAGGTATAGGATGAACAATTTAAGAGAAAGTGTTTTCATCTTCAAACTTCTTACTCTTTCATCCCTTCATTCCATGGAGTTTTAGGAATTGACCAACTCCAAGTTTCAATATGGAGTCACTTGTCAAGACACAAAGATAATTTTGATCATCTAGATTAGGGTTGATTACATCCTTATAATACATTGATTTTCTTTTTTTCTTTAAGTCTTTATCACACCACATTTTCTCCTTAAATTTTGATTTGATGATATTTTTAATAGTATCCTTAGTATCTAGATCCATACTTATGATTAGGTACTTAATGTACAAGAACAACATAAATAACACGGATGACAAAAGTCTCGCCAAAATTGCTTAAGACTCTAACCAAAATCACCAAATACTCACCGGGCAGAATGTTTCCAAGGCTTGGCTAAATCATTGAGGAATAAAAGAAGAAGTCATTTTGTAGAATACTAAAGATAATCTTATGGTGTAATAAATAATTAGAGGATAAAAGAAAATTAAGATATTATAAGAAGGTGGTTAAATGTAACCTTGAAGATAAAAAATATCTGTTTCTTTTGACTAGCTAAAGAAAAGAATCAATATTGAAAAAATAAGAGCTAATTCTCATGAGTTGCATAGTGGAGCTGGTTGAGCAAACCCAAATCACATGTCAATTTCTTGACACCCAATTATAGGGTGCCCTAAGTATACCTAAATTAGATCTCAATTTCAAAATATTTGGAAGGCTTCTCTTAATACTTTGAAAGCATCAAAATAACATTTTAAAGAAATCCAAGTAATCTTTTATTTTTCTTACGGTTATATAAACCACTTTTAATCTCAGTGGAAGTTAACCACCATCATCAACATATAGAATGAAACTGCGACTCAAGGGGCATCTAAGCCGTCAAAATCACCCGCTGGATTTTTTGTCCTTGTAGGTTTCGAACGGGTGACTTTAACATCACAGAGTGCCTTAACAATACACTCCATCACTGACTATCCTACACCTCGGGGGCATTTTTATAATTTATTATTATTATCCATATGCTTTAAATTTTTAAATTTTCAATTTATTTAATTTATTTATTTTTCAACCTAGTTTTAGTTTATAACTTGTCTTCGTTTGTTAGTTTAGATATGATACAACCACCATTCAGATACAACTCACTATTCTTTATGTACCAAATCAATGAAAGCTATGTGTATATATAAACCGGGACAGAGGTTTGGATGAATATATAATATTGATCACATAAATTGGAATCTATTGATTTTTTATATTTTAACCCAAATTTTGTTTTGAGCGCAGATGGACAAAGCGTCCATAGTGGGAGACGCCATTGGCTACATACAGGACTTGCAGAAAGAAGCAAAAGACATACAATCTGAAATTGAGGGACTTCGATCTAACGTAAGCCGCCAGAATGATTCCAGGGCTCTTGAGAGACCTGATTCACCAGTTTCGGGTTTGGATAACGAAATGCAGTCATACGAAGACGAGAATGGCGATACCTCTACTCCTAATGAAGCTCCGACGTCGGCTACACTTGACGTAATTTCCTTTCATGTTTTCAGGCTCTTTTAAATTTCAGAATCCTGTGTACTAATTAATGTGTTTGGTATATATGTCCAGGTAAACGTGAGTAAGGTTAAGGACAAAACGTTTCATATCAGAATTTACTGCAAGAAGAATTCGGGAGTGTTGGTAAGATTGATGCAAGCCCTCGAATCCATTCAACTTGATTTTCATAATGCCAACCTTACTTCCCTCGATGACCATATGCTCAAAACGGGCACAGTAAAGGTATATCCTGTCAACTATGAAATTTCATTGAAAATTATTCAAATAGTGTGGGATGCTTTCATATTCCAAATCTCGTATGATTTTTTTGTGGGGCGGCTTTCGCATTTGCAGATTGAAGTGTCGGAAAAATGATCGAGAGAGCATTTTACAGTGCATATATTTTAACACAACTAAAGGGTTTCCCTGATTCTGCAGATCAAGAAGCCAATGGAAGAAGATGCACTTAAAGGAGTTATTTTAGAAGCTGCTTCCAAGTATGGGTTTAGGACAACTTGATCGTACACGAGAGGACCTATTTTCTTTGCTCTTTACGCATGGTTATCGAAAGCTTCATGTCCTTTTTCCAAGGATATTAACCTCTTTTATGAGGGTTCTTGTAGGATGTTATCCAATAATAATAAAACATATTCTTAACACTTTACTGTGTGTGGGGGGTTATTATTATTGTAATTGTGATGTGGATAATTTTCTATCAATATTGTGCTTTGTGATAAATTAATCCATTTATTATTGGATTATATTATATTTTTGAGTTTTTTAAGAATTTTTATTTCTTTTAGTTTGTTATTAGACTTTTTTTTGGTTAATCCTATAGAATGAATATGAAGTATCTTGAAAAAAAAAATATAAGGATAATTAGGATTTAATGAGTTTGTGTATATTATTTGATTATATTTTTATTAACAAATTTGGTAGTTGATTTTTAAGTTGGATATAGTGGAAATGTCATTCAAATTTGTATTTCTAAAAGAGGTCTTATTCATTTAAAGAATTTTATCCCTTTTAATGTGTTTCTCCGCAATCATCATTACTCTTCATGATTTGTATGGATTTTGGTGTGAATTAGCAATATTTAGGTTATTCTCTCTCTCTGTAAATATGGTAGAGTTTGCAATAGCTTTTTTCCTAGAAATTAGAAGCATAATAGTCTCATCAAAAGTGTCCCCAAAATTTATTCCAAGTGGGTGAACCTATGAATACATCTCCCACTTTTTAGTGAAATGTGGTGATTCTCCCTACCCAATTTCAAATCCCCAATGAGACTCTAGTCCATTATGATAATGATAGAAGGGTAGGTGCACCCTCTCCATGGGTGGGAACCCCTTGTGGGCGTGTCTCCGACAATCCTTTATTAGTCATAAGTTACCTACTAGACATTTTCTTGTGAGCTTTTGGCACTAGCCTAGGGGTTATACTAGTAACTAACCAAATTTGAACCTAGGCCTCACCTAAGTAATCCTGGCATGTTACTTCTTAAGTTGAATCCCTCAAAACTCATATAGGTCTTAAGATTTATTTTATTTTATTTTTAACCATGGGAATCAATAACTGATAGGTTTGATCTAGGCTAGCCTCAAGATCAAGCCTGCTGGCTACCACTATAACCCAAGAGTATATCCAACAGTCTGCATGCTAGATATTCCAATAAATTGTGACTTAGAAAGGGTTGAGGCATCCCGAGGCATATTCCGTGGAGGTGTCAACCTCTATCCTAGGGGTCATCTACCCTTCTAGCCTTATTACAGTGGGCCAACATGACCACTTTCAAGGAATTGAACTCGGGTGGGGAGGATAGAAACATGCTACTAAATCACATGAGTTATGAACTCTTGACTAGGCCTTTGGATTTTAGCATGAATTAAAAAAAATTGTAAGGAAATGTGGTGTCTTTCATACCATATTTTTTTCAAAAAATATTAATGTCATTTAATGTGTTAAATTTTCATTTAATTAAATGTCTGTCCTTGCAAATTTCAAGAAGTTTTAACTAGTGACTTTTTTTCCCAGCACCTAATTTAGTGTTCAATGTATAATTTTTGAAAATAACTTATATGAGCATGATCATACAAAATGTAATAGTGCCCTCTTTTTTTTCTTTTTCTTTTTGACAAAATATAGGTTTTATTATTTTTAAATGTTAACAAATTAAAATTTGAATTGCATTTTATACAACTTTGTGTTGCCAACATTTTTTTTCTCCTATTTAGGTAAAATGAAAAACAAAAAATACCACTTTGAAGTGCAAACATCCATGGAGGAATCAATTATATTATTTTCATCTATCTAGATCCTTTCAGAGTGGGAAAATTGGAGGAATCCACTTCCAATACCATTTTAGTGGTGGGTCCTAGTTTGGAAGGATGTGGAGAAAAACAAAAACAAAAACAAAACTACATCTAGACCCGAACCCAAATAATCGCAAGAATGTTGGGAAGAAAAAGAACCTTCTAGCCATAGATTCAAGTGATCCGATTGAAAGTATCTTAGATGTGGATGGAAATATTTTATGCACATCTATGCAGAAGGAGGTGAATTTGAGTGGCCTTATCACCAAGAAGAGAAGGAGATTACCAAGCTATTCCACATCAAGATTCAAGTCAAGAATACCAAGATTTATGCTCTTATCGACTCCATTTCACAGGGTAATATCATAGCAGAAGATCTATTCAACAATATTGGATTGGAGGTTCATGATAATCATATCCCCTATCTATTGGGTTGGGAAAATAAGGATGCAGAGATAAAGGTAATGAAACAATGTAAGATTAAATTTGTTGTCAGTGTTGATTTTATTGATGAAGTGGAATTGGATATAGTACCCATTGATGTATGTGGAGTAGTGTTTGGAAGACCCTACATGTATATGAGTGATTCAATTTTCATGCTGAGATCCAACAAATACCAATTGATCAAGGATGGGAAGTCATAAATCATTAACACACATAAAAGAAAGTGAAATATCTCACTAGTACATGCCAGCCAAGCCAATAAGTTGATTAGTTCTAGTAAGAAATATTTTTTTCTTTTCTTAAGATAAAATTAGTCTGATGATGAGTCAATGAGAGTGAAGGTATCCTTAAAGGGGTGTGCTAAAGAGAAAAGACATGAGTTGGTGGAGTTGCTACATGAATATAGAGGATTGTTCAAGGAGCCTAAAGGGATACTATCTAAGAGGGATGTGGAACATGAAATACAGTTATTTCCAAACTCCCCATTTCCAAATATTGGGTTGTATAGACAATTTGTTCTATAAGAAAATTAAGTGAATAAGAAGTTGCAACACTTGTTGGAGTAGGGTGTGATTCGACCAAGTACCTCACCTAGTGGGCCACCCATCATAATTGTGCCTAAGAAGGATGGGACTTGGAGAATGTCTATCAATTGTAGGGAATTAAACAAGATTACACTGCAAAATCGATACGCTCTACCAAGGATTGATGATCTGTTGGACTAGCTACAACATGCCAAGTACTTCACTATGCTATATTTGAAATCAAGATATCACCAGGTATGAGTCAAAGAAGAAGATACCTTGAACACTTCCTTCAAGACAATGAAATGTTTGTATGATTGGTTGGTTGTGCCATTTGGTTTATGCAATGCACCAACTTCATTTATGAGACTAATGAATGATATTTTACACCCTTATCTAGATTTATTTGTTATTTTTTATTTAGATGATCTATTGGTTTATAACGCTACCTGGGAGGACCACATATGTTGTGGGGTATTCTACCCTATGGACTAATAAGCTAGGGCTCTAAACTTATACGCAGAAAATGACCCTTAAGATTTAACTTTTAACCTTCTACCCAAAATCTCAACCCCTTTTCGAGCAAACAATGGAAGAATCGACTC
>ML825998.1:59188-81435 GCA_009831015.1 Picea engelmannii | reverse complement strand
TGGTAAGGAAAGGTCTAGGTCTAGGTCTTTCCATGCCTTTCGATGTCTACATCGTATCATGTATAGGAGTGTAGGAGGGAGACAAAGGGAGATGGAGAGGGGGGGTAGAGAGAGTGAGAGTGAGATTAAGGGGGGGATAGAGAGGGAAGGGAGGTAGAGAGAGGTAAAGAGAGAAAGTGGGGAGGGAGAGCGAGGGGGTTTCAAAGAGAAGAGGAGATAGGAGTATATGTAGGAGAGAGAGAGAGAGAGACAGGAGAGATAGGGAGGGAGGGGGGAATAGAAAATAAGAAATAGGGCCTTCACACAAGTTGTAGATGAGGTTTAAATTAAGTGGTTGATGGTAGGAGGGATCTACATCCGATTTGGATCATATTTCCATCATTGTAATCTGCCTCATTATTCAGGTGTTTTGAATGGTGATTAGACACCACTAGTCTATCTTGGAGGGAAGCTCATTGAGCCCCTCTTGTATAAACTCTCGTATTGTTTCCAATAGAGAATATAGGGGCACAAACATAGAGAGACGAGACTCGGTTGCAGTTCGGGATCATGTATTGTAATGGACAATCCACCATTAATAGAAAAAGGAAATATTTTCCTGTTTGTTAAATTCTGTGTAATGTATGTTTAGTTATTAATGTCATTCCTATGTGTTTGCATTGTAGATGTATGTTATAAATCATCTTCATGGATAGAATTATAATCTTCTATCTGTGAGTGTGTTGGATTAAGTCTGGTTCTCAAGGCTAAGTGAAAGGAGTGCATGACAGAGGGTGGAAACTCTGTGAGCCGGCGCAAGGTCGGTTGAGTCAGAAGAGAAGCTGCCATGAGGGCACACCGGGATAAATCATAGACTCGGAAGGAAATTTCAAGGTGGTTGGGTACCTTGGAAAGAAAGACTGTGTAGGAGGAAGCACAACGCAGAGTTACTGAATACTCTGTAATACTCTGTCAAGAGGGCATAGAGAAAGTACGAGTGTGTATGAGAGAAACACATTATGAATTGTTGGAAGCATTGAGAAAACCCCACGGTTGCTAAATACTCTGAGAAAGGAAGGATTTGCAAGAGTGCATCGACAAAGCAAAGGAGATGCCTTAAGTCTTCTAGAAGGGCTAAGAGAGAAGTCATCGAAAGGCTTTGCCGAGTGCAAGGAGTGTGCCAAGGATATTGTAAGTTCATATTACAAGCTTAGGAGGAAGGGTGTTAAGTTACCAGGAGGGAACCAGAAAGTCCACTGAAGGACGTAGAGGAACTGAGAACCTCGAAGGTTTCAAGCCGAAAAAAATCTTGTAAAGAGTAGCGCAGAACTTTGCAAGGATTGCAAAGGAAAAGCCGAGAATAGTCTAAGTCTCAGGAAGAAATTGTGCTAAGTGTGCAAGAAAGTCGAGGACTTGCCAAAGTCCTGAAGATCATGAAATTTTCCATCATCGAGAGGAGACGAAGATTGGGAGATCCAAGAGTTGGAACTCTGAGAGGTTTCTCAAGAAAAAATAGAAATATTCGCAAAGTCGCGAAGAGTGGTTTGAATCCAGACCATTGGATCTAGAAGGGACGCATGGAAGCAATCCACACGATTCAAAAGAATAACACTCCGTGAAATATCTGAGGAGGATATCGAGAGACTCTCGAAGGATATATTTTGGAGAGATCGTAGCCATCAATCGGAAGGAGAGACGAGGACCATTTATCCTCACATCGTTTGAGTTCATTGATTCAGATTTTGGGAACGTAAGAGTTGGCTATCGTGGAAACATCCGCAGCCCGAAGCCTGAACCGCCTTGTGTGGTTGAGCCCCAGGACACAACCAGAGGTCACGTGATAGAAAGGACCTAGCATAGAGACGAGTGCCACCGCCAAATTTCTTCAAAGGACCAAGAAGAGAGTCGTGAGGTTAAAAGGACCCACACTTTGGGGAAAGAAGGACCTGCGATAGAGTTTGTCGGGTTCCAGCAGGGAGCCAAAGAGTCAATCCGACTCAGGTGTTTGAAAACGATCCTAGACCGGGAAGTTACGCAGCCCCAAAGGAGAAAAGAAGGGGGTTGGGGTCTACACCAAGTGGTATCAGAGAAAATACAAAATTGAATTATGTGGATAGAGGAGACAATATGGCTACATCAAGAAGAATCATAGCTTGAATTCGCTTGTAGATAGCAGGTGAAGGGAGACAGAGTGTGATACTCTGTGGAAATTGTTGCAAGGTGCGAAGTAGATGGTAAACAACCAGGTGGGATGTAGGTGAAGCAAGATGGTCGTTTGAGTTCATGAGTGTGGTCGAGGAGAAGAATCTCGTGGAAAATCAAAGCGAAGATGGACAAGGAGCTCATTGAAATCTGAGAAAAGATGGAGACGCTAGCATTCAAGATGCAGAAGGAAGCAAAGTTGCGCTGGAGATACGAGTGGCCTTTGAAAAGGACAGCTAAGTGGCATGTTCAGAAGTTGTTGGCCAGGAGGAACCTACAGGTGTTGAAGAGGTGGTTGAGATATGTCGAAAATCTCAATGGTGAGGGAAAGAGATATGGGAAGAGCCTCGTACATTGCCAGGTGGAAAATCTTTAGGGCCTGGGCGTCCTGTGCTTTTTCTTCCTGAGCATGTCGAAGGCGTACTTTGACTGTATCAGCAATCTTGAGGAGCTGAACTGATTCATCTCCCACTTCTGTTATTCCTTTTGGCAGAGGTGCAGTAGAGGTTTCTCGGCTAGACTGGAGTGCTTGTTGTACTCACGATCTCAATTTGGCTATACATTTGTTCCTGCTTTGCCTCTTACTTCTCTATGATTTCCTTTGAAGCATCATTGACCGTTGCAACAATGAAATCAAAGTCATCCAACGTGAGGGCAGTTCACATATTGGTTACAAGGGTTCTTGGCTTCTTTCTAGAGGAAGATTTCAGAGGTGAGACCTTCCTTTTCTTCGATGAGTCTTATTCGTCCCTAGGCGGTGGTACTCCAACTTTTTGTTGTTCAGTTTCTGTACCTTATTCATCATGTGTAATGGACGTCGTCCTTACAGATAGGTTGTCAACATTTTGGACTTCTTCAGTCCTCTTCGTCGTCTTTGCTTTCTTTGTCTTACTGGGCCCAGGTGTATCCTGTGCAGTTTCAGGGCTGTCGATGTTGGACATTTATGCGGGGTCTGCTGAAACAAGGAGGTCCGCCGACCATTCCTTGGTGATCTCTTCCAGGTATTCTTCTGTCATCTTATAATAGGACTGAAGTTGTTCCTGGTTCTCATTAGCGCGTGGGGTTAGGTATATAAAGTGGCAGTCCGCACTGAACTTTATCAGAGGTCAGAATCTCTGTAAAGTGTTCAAGGTTATGTGAGGTTCACTCCTTATGGTTTCTTTCAATTGGTTATAGTACGCATGGAAAACGGAATTCGATTGCCATTGCTTTCTCGTGTCATTTGAGTACCATAATGTAATGAACTTCGCGGCTAGTGTCTCAAAGGGGTCGAGGTCTAGGAAGGTTGCGCCTTCTGGTAGCACCCATGCAACAAAAGCGATCAGTATCAGGAGCCAGCTAAAATGGAATTCCTTCCCTTGATCCTAGGCTTCTCTACAGTCAATCTCTAGTTGATTCACTAGGTACTTCGCCCAGTTCATCTATAGTCCCTCAATGCACTTTCCTGCAAGGTCAACTACAAATCCAGATACTTGTGTTGGTTGATTCTTGCGTACCAACTTCCCTGCAATCAGTTGGCATGCGAGGCGTATTGTGCCACTTTCAATAGAATCTCCCTTGTGGCCTCTCGTGCCTTTCTCAACATCACCATAGGCTTCTTTGATATTTTGCGCAAGAGCGTGGTCTGTGGTCTTTCCAGGATAGTACTCATGGGGATCAGGGCCCTGCATGCTGAGCCCGATGATCCTATTGATCAACGTCGGATCAACAGTTATGCAATGGTCTAACCACAAGTATCCTCTGTGGTAACTTGCTAGTAACAATTTTACACAACCATTCACCTCCTGGTGTCTGTCGAAGTGCGGTATTTTCATAACGTTGAGAAAAGTAGACTGTGCAAGGTTCATCGTCCATTGTTGAGGGATGAGCTTTAAATTCTTTCCCTTAGTTCTCGTTAAGTACTTATACGAGGCGAGCATGCTATAAAATTTACGGTCCCCCAGATTGAAGTCGCAAAACTTCAACGTTGTAACCTTGTCTTGATCTGCATGGTAGGTGCGTACTCCTTTCAGTATATACGAAGTGACTAGGGTGTATTCAAAGTCTCTAGGGACATTGTCCCTATTAATCTCACCGCTCAGAGGGGGTATGTAAGCTGGTAGGATGGATGGCACTAACTTTGCATTGGCTATGTCGTCCTTATGCTTAGTTCTTCTTTCTGTGTCGGCTCGAGATGTTCCTGTCGAGCGGCCGATAGGGAGGCTTGCACTCCTCCCATCGATAATGCTTGGACTCTGGTGGACATTCTTGTTTCCAACATGGCTCTCTCAGTCATTAAATCGAGAAGGACCTCTGTGACGGATTCCTCAAGTGCAGTGAGATCGTCAGACATACACACTCGGGAAAGATAATCGGGGTCTCGATGATCCCAAAATACTGCATTAGGATGAACAATCTACTTGCAATAATCACTTGTAGACAATCACTAGTTTTTTCGACTTCTATTTTTTAGTTGGCAAAAGTGTTCTTCGGGCACGGTGCAGCGAGCTAAATAGGAAATTCATCAACAGTATTCTTGCAACGGGTATGAAGCTTCCATGAATGTTGATCCATCTGTTATGGCATGGTCCAAGAGTCTGGTGGTGATCTTTTAATGCTTTTCTGTCCGTTCGGAGCATAAGTCGAATGGGTATATCGGTTCAATGACTATATTGCTTCGCCACGGTGAAGTGTCGTATGTTGTTGTTTTGATATCCCGACGAAGCTCAATTCCTGTGATTTTTCCTTCTGCGAAGTTTCCTCTAGAATCTTATGTAACTTTTTGATCTTGGATCTCTTCTTACTTATCTTCCTAGCCTTCTTCTCAGTGAGCTTTTTCTCAGTCATCCTCTTTCCATTTGGATTCTTATCTTCTCTCGACATAGTCACTTCGCGATGCTGAGATTATTTCTTCAGATCCAAGAGTAATACTCCTTCATTATATGGATTAGGTATTTCAGTCTTCTTTGGTTCCTCTAATGCTCTTATAGCTTCGACATCCAAGTCCCTGGTGTTCAATTGCTTAGATATGTTATCTTGTTCTTCCATCAAGTAGGCGATCCTTCTAGTCATAAATTCCATGAGTTCTTGCTTCTTCTGTTCTAGGGGTTCCTTTTCTTCTTTTCTCCGGATTTGGTATTTTTCAATCTAGATCTTGCCTAACAAAGCTGGAAATGGGGCATGGTCCTCAATAAATTTAATAAATTCAAATTCTTACTTTGTCGAAGCTCCATGGGTACTCATAGTTATCTGGGTAATCGTGCCACATAGGGTTACCATTTTTCCTTTAAACAACCCTATTTTTCCTAGTGAAGGAACCATAACAAGCCTTCCTAGGGTTTCCCAAGTACTTTCTGTCATAATGTTCATCTGTGTTCCCTCATCCAAAGCACAGTCAATGTTGAAGTCTCCTATTCTTACTTCGAATTTCTCCTTTTCTTTGAAGATCTCTGACAAACTGGCATCTCTATGTTCATCCCGGGTTTCTTTCATTTTTAGTAACATAATCTCTAATTCTTTCTGGGGTTCTTCTATAATCCTAGTCTCCTGATCTCCTTTAGATTTTTCTTGCTCTATATTCAGGTTTTCAAGTCTAGCAATCATTCTAGGGAAATCCAGTACATCATGGTCCATAGCCTTACAATAGAGGCAACTAGGTTTTCTCATAGGGCATTCCTTAGCAAGATTTCTTGGTCTGCTGCAACTGTAACAAAGAGTTAATCCTCTCTTTCTTTTCAATGATCCCTAACTCTTCTTATATTGTGCGCTAGGATCATAATGGCTAGCCTGCAAAAAATTCTTTCTAGGATCTTGCATCCATTGGTTAGTCCAAATATTATTTCTATGCATAGGTATAACATATCTATCTTTATACTTATCAGATCTATTCATATCAAACGTTCTTTTATCTAACAATTCCCTATTTTTCAAGCTAGGACAAAATCTATCAAGCATACCTAAATCCATGCTCTAGAAACAAAACAAATGAAAAAAAAAAATCACTTATCTTACTTCTACAGGGCACAAAGATTCTAGATCTAAGAAATTTTAACTATTCTTACCTTTATCAGAGCACAGATCTTACAGATATTACTTCTTTTCTTCAATATCAGTCTCTTTTCTTGCAGATCTGACTTCTTTCCTTTAGATCTATCCTTCCTTCTTCAGCAGAGATCTTTTTAGATCAAGTGGATCACTACGCACTAGGGCATAGATCCACGCAAAAAGCTTTCACAATTTCAGGATGAATCTTTGCACCAAGATTCTTCTGCTCATCTCCCAACAATCACAGTTTCAGGTCCCGACAATGGAACCATTTGTTGGCACAAGGGCAGACCCAGGGTTCAACGCTACAAAAGTGCACCAACAAAACCCTAACTACATGCCCTTTCTGTAACACCTGCGAAGCAAATTACGTCTCACCCGAGGTAGAGGTAGGGGTGGTTGCAAGACTCAGGTGTTTACAACCTTAGCTAGGACACATATCTATGATTATAACACTTATCTATCACCTAGCATAGATTATTCATCAATATTCAACCCTTATGATACTTCGCAGATAGCACAGAGCACCGAAGTATGTACTTAGATCTAAGATAATTCAACACTTAGCCACAATAAGATAGATTATATTCGGCAGATCAAGCACTAAACATACTAGATCTAACATTTGTTCATATCTCAGAAGCACAAAGAATAAATAGATCTGTCTAAACACATCAAAGCACTTAGCAAAGGAAGAGACAAACACATCAGGTCGAAGCACAGAGCACAACACACAGATTTACCATGGTTCACCCCCACCCTAGGGCTACGTCCACAAATTCTTCTTCTTTATTAGCTTCAGTTAATCAGGTTACAACACAGAGTCACCAAAAACCCTTTTGCAGTCATGCACAGAGCACTACTAGCACTTAGCTTACATCACATGGATGGGCTACCATCCCCTTACTTACTTTGCCTAGACATCTATTTATACATTACAAAAGTGGGCCTAAGCGTGGATAAACCCACGGGCTGAGATCCCTTTCCCATTACATTATCCCCAAAAACCCAAAAAGGGGTCTAGCTTCCACGATTTCTGCTTTGCAGTGTGCTCCATCTTTGACAAGCTGTCAAAGTCCCAAAAATGGTCAAATATGACCAAGTGTTCCTCAAAACTTGTTCAAGGGCCAACAAAATGTAGGAAGGTCATATCTTAGATTGGGAGGTTTGTCTTCTTTGTGATTCACGCTCAAAGTGAGTGGAAGGTTGCAACCACATCCATGGCCTCCACGACAGATCTCTCTATGTAGCAAAAGAAAGTGGATAAGGTCGTGGAAAAATAAAAATACATCTTCTCCTCACCCATTGGGGTACCTATGTACTTTCAAGTCAAGCACTAAATCAATATGACCTGCGGTGCACTCCTACCCAATGGGATAGTCTATCATCACTCTCTATTAGAAAATGAGGAAATCAAGCACCAAATCCAAGATCTTCTCAAAAAGGAGCACATCCGCACAAGCTCATTACCTTGTGGAAGCCCAATTGTGCTTGTGCTGAAGAAAGACAGGTCCTAGCGACTTTGCATAGATTATTGGGTGCTAAATAAAATCACAGTCGGGAACCAATACCCAATTCCACGAATTGATGATATCCTTGACCAGCTCAAGGGGGGGAAATACTTCATTAAGATTGATCTGAAGTTTGGCTACGACAAGATCTCAATAGAGCATACCGATGTATGGAAGACTGCCTTCAAGTTCAAAGAAGGTATTTTTGAATGGATGATCATGCCCTTAGGCTTGAAAAATGCCCCAACAAATTTCATGAGGATGATGGATGATATCTTGTGGCCTTTCACCAATTATTTTGTGGTGGTGTATTTGGATGACATCCTCATCTTCATCAAGAATTGGGCAGAACAATTGTAGATCATTCAGCAAATTCTACACACTCTACAACAACACAACCTATATTCAAATTTGGAAAAATGATCCTTCGGCATGAACATGGTCCAATACCTAGGCTGCACTATTGATGAGAATAGGGTGCATGTCAATCCATCCAAGATCCAGGTCATTCATGACAGGCCAGCCCCGACCACACTCACTAAGTTTCATAGCTTCTTAGGCCTTGCCAATTTCTATCGCAGGTTTGTGTTGCGATTCTCCCACATTGCATGGGCCCTTAGCCAAGTGACCAGGGGTGGTGGCAAGGATAAATTTGTTTTGGGTGATGCACAGGCATCTCTCTACCTCAACATGTGCCAATTCATTCGCATGAGTGGTGTGCATTCAAGGAAGGGAGAGGCGCCACCCTCTCATTTTTCCTTCAAGAATTTAAATTGTGATTAAGGAAATTAATGTTGATAGGTTGGTAAGAGCCAAGTTGTGCCTTCGCACAAGCTGTAGATGAGGTCGAAATAAAGTGGTTGATGGTAGGAGGGATCTACATCTGATTTGGATCATATTTCCATCATTGTAATCTGCCTCATTATTCAGGCGTTTTGAATGGTGATTAGACACCACTAGTCTAACTTGGAGGGAATCTCATCGAGCCCCTCTTGTATAAACTCTTGTATTGTTTCCAGTAGAGAATATAGGAGGAGAAACATAGAGAGATGATACTCGGTTGCAGTTCGGGATCATGTATTGTAATGGACAATCCACCATTAATAGAAAAAGGAAAGATTTTCTTGTTTGTTAAATTCTATGTAATGGGTGTTTAGTTAGGAATGTCATTCCTATGTGTTTGCGCTATAGATGTATGTTAGAAATCGTCTACATGGATAGAATTATAATCTTCTATCTGTGAGTGTGTTGGATTAAGTCTGGTTCTCAAGGCTAAGTGCAAGGAGTGCATGACAGAGGGTGGAAACTTTGTGAGCCGGCGCAAGGTCGGTTGAGTCAGAAGAGACGCTGCCATGAGGGCACACCAGGATAAATCATAGACTTGGAAGGAAATTTCAAGGTGGTTGGGTACCTTGGAAAGAAAGACTGTGTAGGAGGAAGCACAGCGCAGAGTTACTGAATACTCTATAATACTCTGTCAAGAGGGCATAGAGAAAGTACGAGTGTGTATGAGAGAAACACATTATGAATTGTTGGAAGCATTGAGAAAACCCCAGGGTTGATAAATACTCTGAGAAAGGAAGGCTTTGCAAGAGTGCATCGACAAAGAAAAGGAGATGCCTTAAGGCTTCTGGAACGGCTAAGAGAGAAGTCGTCGAAAGGCTTTGTCGACTGCAAGGAGTGCGCAAGGATATTGTAAGTTCATATTACAAGCTTAGGAGGAAGGGTGTTAAGTTGCCAGAAGGGCACCAGAAAGTCCACTGAAGAATGTAGAGGAACTAAGAACCTCAAAGGTTTCAATCCGAGAAAAATCTCGTAAAGAGTAGTGCATAACTTTGCAAGGAGTGCAAAGGAAAGGCCGAAAACAGTCTAAGTCTCGGGAAGAAATTGTTCTAAGTGTGAAAGAAGGTCGAGGACTTGCCAAAGTCTCGAAGATCATGAAATTGTCCATCGTCGTGAGGAGACGAAGATCGGGAGATCCGAGAGTTGGAACTCTAGGAGATTTTTCAAGAGAAAATAGAAATATTCGCAAAGTCGCGAAGAGTGGTTTGAATCCAGACCATTGGATCTGGAAGGGACGCATGGAAGCAATCCGCACGATTCGGAGGAATAGCACTCCGTGAAATATTTGAGGAGGATATCGAGAGACTCTTGAAGGACAGATTCTGGAGAGATCGTAGCCATCGATCAGAAGGAGGGACGGGGACCGATTATCCTCGTCTCGTTTGAGTTCATTGATTTGGATTTTGGCAACATAAGAATTGGCTGTCGTGGAAAGATCTGAAGCCCAAAGCACCTTGTGTGGTTGAGCCCCAGCACACAGCCAGAGGTCACGTGATAGAAAGGGCCTGACACGGAGACGAGTGCCACTGCCAACTTTCTTCAAAGGACCAAGAAGAGAGTCGCAAGGTTAAAAGGACAAACACTTTGGGGAAAGAAGGACATGTGATAGAGTTTGTCGGGTTCCAGCAGGGAGCGGAAGAGTCAATCCAACTCAGGTATTTGAAAACGATCCTAAACTGGGAAGTCACGAAGCCCCGAAGGAGAAGAGAAGGGGGTTGGGATCTGCACCAAGTGGTATCAGAGAAAATACAAAATTGAATTATGTGGATAGAGGAGACAGTATGGCTACATCAAGTAGAATCACAGCTTGAATTTGCTTGTAGATAGCAGGTGAAGGGAGACAGAGTGTGATACTCTGCGGAAATTGTTGCAAGGTGCGAAGCAAGATGGTTTTTGGATTTCATGAGCATGGTCGAGGAGAAGAATTCCCGTGGAAAATCAAAGCAAAGATGGACATGGAGCTCATTGAAATCTGAGAAAAGATGGAGATGCTAGCATTCAAGATGCAGAAGGAAGTAAAGTTGTGCTGGAGATACGAGTGGCCTTTGAAAAGGACAGCTAAGCGGCATGTTTAGAAGTTGTTGGCCAGGAGGCACCAACAGGTGTTGAAGAGGTGGTTGAGATATGTCGAAAATCTCAATGGCAAGGGAAAGAGATCTGGGAGGAGCCTCATACATTGCCAGGTGGGCAATGAGAAGGGGTCAGTTGATCTCATAAACTACAAGGAGGGAAGAGAAGACATCCTGAATTTCCAAGTGGGAAAGGGAGAAAAATGATCTCAGATGAGATTTCATGTCAGCAGAGGGTATTGACAGATGGAGAGGAGGAAGAAAGGCCTGATCCATATGAAGATTCATGCGGAATTGCAAGCTGCGTGAATGAAGATGATGACAAGTTGGAAACTTTCATCACGTGGGAGAAGGATCATAGGTGCATTATGTTCATTAGAGGAGTCAATATATTCCTGCCAAGCATCCAAGGAGAGGCTAGCACAAAGGTTGTAGATGCAACATAAGGAAAACAAGATGAGACTGTCATGGAGGAGAAGGAGCAGATACTGAAGTCTACCCCAGCAGAGTAGGAGCACCCAATTGAGTTACTCACTCAGTGGGAAATGGAGCTAAAGGAACTGGAGGATTGGTTGGACAGTCTATAACTAAAAGGTGGCTTCCACTAGATAGCCATGCCAGAAGAGACATGCCATCATGAGTTGCAACTGGAGAGAGCTGGAATGGAACCGGCTGAAAACTGACAGGAGTTAGCATGTCAGAGGAGGTAATTGAACATCAGTTCAGTAGTGAGACTGTGGAATTGAAGTCTGCATTAGAGTGACCAGTCAGGATCACAAGGGATGAAAGCAGCATGGGAAATCAGGATGATCTACCCATAGAGCCACATGAGGAGTTGCATCCCATCAGACTACACGAGAGGAACCAACCGATGAAGCAACTAGAAAAAGTTGTAGAGGAGATATGGAGGTTGATGTTGAGGTTAGCAGAAGAAACGATCAACAAGGAGAAGTTGGACAGAAAGGAACTTGCACAAGCAACAGGGAGGATGAAGATGCAGAAGCAATAGCAGAAGCAAAGAAGAGGAGCCAAAGAACAACTCTAGGAGAAAGTTTGGGATCCAGGAGGATTTCAATAGATCTCGAAAGATCATGAGTAGAAGCTCATGAGAAGGAGCTCATGAATTTTCGTATCCATGAAGTATTATGCAGGATCATTGCTCTACCTTAGCATGCTCCAAATAATTAGCATGAGTGGTTCACATTCAAGGAAGGTAGAGGCGTCGCCCTCTCATATTTCCTTCGAGAATCTAAATCGTGATTAAGGAAATTAATGTTGACAGGTTGGTAAGAACCAAGTTGTGCCTTCGCACAAGCTATAGATGAGGTCGTCATTAAGTGGTTGATGGTAGGAGGGATCTGCATGCAATTTAGATCAGATTTCCATCATTGTAATCTGCCTCATTAGTCAGGCATTTTGAATGGTGATTAGACACCACTAGTCTATCTTGGAGGGAAGCTCATCAATCCCCTCTTGTATAAACTCTTGTATTGTTGCTAGTAGAGAATATAGGGGGAGAAACATAGAGAGTCGAGACTCAGTTGTAGTTCGGGATCATGTATTGTAATGTACATTCCACCATTAATAGAAAAAGGACATATTTTCCTATTTGTTAAATTTTGTGTAATGGATATTTAGTTATGAATGTCATTCGTATGTGTTTTCACTATAGATGTATGTTAGAAATCGTCTACAGGGATATAATTATAATCTTCTATCTGTGACTGTGTTGGATTAAGTCTGGTACTCAAGGCTAAGTGCAAGGACTGTGTGAGAGAGGGTGGAAACTATGTGAGCCGACGCAAGGAGTGAGTGTTTGAACTCGGTCAAGTTAGAAGAGAAGCTGTCAGGAGGGCACACCGGGATAATTCACAAACTCAGAGGGAAATTTCAAGTTGGTTGGGTACCTTGGAAATAAAGACTATGTAGGAGGAAGCACAACACAGAGTTACTAAATACTCTGTAATACTCTACCAGGAGGGCATAGATCAAGTACGAGTGCGTACGAGAGAAACACATTCTGAAGTGTTGGAAGCATTCAGAAAACCCCAGGGTTATTGAATACTTTGAGGAAGGAAGGCTTTGCAAGAGTGCATCGACAAAGGAAAGGAGATGCCTTAACACTTCTGGAAGGGCTAAGAGAGAAGCCATCAAAAGGCTTAGTTGAGCACAAGGAGTGCGCCAAGGATATTGTAAGTTCATCTTACAAGCTCAGGAGGAAGGGCGTTAAGTTTCCAGGAGGGAACTAGAAAGTCCATTGAAGGACGTAGAGTAACTGAGAACCTCGAAGGTTTCAAGTAGAAAAAAATCTTAGAAGGAGTAGTGAAGAACTTTGCAAGGAGTGTAGAGGAAAGGTCGAGAACAGTCTAAGTCTCGGGCATAAATTGTGCTAAGTGTGCAATAAGTTCGAGGAATTGTCAAAGTCCCGAAGACCGTGAAATCGTCCATCGTCAGGAGGAGAAGAATATCAGGAGATTTGAGAGATGGAACTCTGGGAGGTTTTCCAAGAGCAAATAGAAATCTTCGTGAAGTCGAGAAGAGTGGCTTGAATCCATACCATTGGATATGGAAGGGACGCGTGGAAGAAATCCACACGATTTGTAGGAATAGAACTCCGGGAAATATTCGAGGAGGATATAGAGAGACTCCCAAAGGCCAAAGTCTGGAGAGATCACAGTCGTCGATCGAAAGGAGGGATGGGGACTGTTGATCCTCGTGCCATTTAAGTTCGCCGATTTAGAGTTCGGGAACGTAAGAGTTGGGTGTCATGGAAAGAGCTGAAGCCCGAAGCCTAAAGCGCCTTGTGTTGTTGAGCCCTGGGACACATCCCGAGGTCACGTGATTTTAAGGGCCTGGCACAGAGACAAGTGTCACTGCCAACTTTCTTCAAAGGACCAAGAAGAGAGCTTCGAGGTTAAAAGGACTCACACTTTGGGGAAAGAAGGACATGTGATATAGTTTTTCAGGTTCCATTAGGGAGCCAAAGAGTAAATCTGACTCAGGTGTTTGAAAATGATCCTAGACTGGGAGGTTGCACAGCCCCGAAGGAGAAGAGAAGGGGGTCAGGATCTGCACCATTAGGTCAGTCGCAACAAAAAGCGTTTGATTATTTCAAGCAGTTCTTGTGCTCAACCCCAGTTCTCTCATTACCTGACCTGCAACATCATTTTGATATTGAGACATATGCTTCAGACTATGTTGTGGGTGCAGTTCTCACTCAGCATGGACATCCTGTGGCCTATCATAGTGAAACTCTATCAGATATTTTCTGTAAGTACCCCACTTACAACAAATAAATGTACTCCATTGTACAAGATTGTTGCTAGTGGGGGAATTACATTCTTAGGAAGGAGATAGTCATCCACATTGATCATAAGCTTCTGTAGTTCATGCAAACACAAGGAAAATAGTAGAATGAATGCCATCAGAAGTGGTCCACATACTTGCAGCAGTTCCATATCAACATCAAGTATAAGACAAGGAGCACCAACCGCATCGTTGAATGCTTCAGCTGACCTCCAGTTGCCACACTAACCATGGTGCTACACTCCTACGGACATGAGACCTCGGGATGGCCCCAACTCTATAAGAGAGATCTTGACTTTTCCACTACCTAACAGATGTTGGGCACAAACACAATTGTCATTGATTTTCATCTATAGGATGGTTTTTTGTGCCATCTGGACCATCTCTACATTCCATCAAGCGGAGCAAGTGAAGCTAATTTGGGAAGATCACTATAGTCGGGTCGCAGGACACTTCGACGTAGAAACAATAGTGGTAGTGTTGCAACAACATTTCTATTGGTTGAAACTCTGATAGGATGTCAACAAATATATCAAGTCTTGCACAACCTGCACCATTACCAAACCGACCATTAGGAAACAAGGAATGTACACCCCTCTTCCTACTCTAGAGAGGCCCTAGGACTCCATCTTGATAGACTACATGTGGGGCCTTCCTTCCACCAAGCAGGCAAATGATTGTGTTTTCATGGTGGTTGATCGATTTTCCAAGATGGTGATTCTGGTTGCCTGCAAGAAGAGCATCACAATAGAGGCCACTACCAAGTTCTTCTTCGAACGAGTGTGGGTACATTTTGGGATAACACAAACCATCATCTCCAATAGAGATATCTAGTTCCTCAACACGTTCTGGTAGATATTTTGGTCGCGTCTAGACACAAAGCTCACAAAATACATGACCTTTCACCCCCAAATGGATGGCCAAACCGAGGTCATCAACAAGATGATTGTGCATATCTTGCGCATGTACAATTCCAAGTATCTACACACATGGGATGAGAGTTTTCCTTATGTTCAACATAGTTACAATAGATCCATAGATAGCTCAACTGACCACAGCCCCTTTCAGGTGGGGTTGGGATTTCAACCCTTGGGTCCCATGGATGTTGCACTACCCCTTGTGTCCACATAGGAATAATCATCCCATGTGTAAACCGAAGCCGAAAAAGCCACCCGATTCATTCAATGAATTCATCACATCCACCAACTAGTTTAGGATATTTTGTAGAAGTCTAATGCCAAGTACAAGCAATGCCATGATCAACATCGGTTTCCACACAAGTTTCAGGTGGGAGATAAAGTTTGGTTGCACTTGCAAAAATAATGCCTCACAGGACCCCATCGGAAGCTTTGTCCACTCTTCTATGGACCTTACACCATCATGAAGGCTATGGGTCACAATGATTTTGAGCTACACATTCTCGGCTTCCTTGGCTTGCACCTAGTTTTTAATTTAGACCTCGTTCGACCATACTTTCCACCCTTACTGGACACCTCAGAGATAACAGAATAGTTGACACCAATAGAGCTCAACCCTGACTTCATGGAACATGCATCAACTGATCATATCGTGGACACAGGTCAAGGCCACTTGCCAATAGAAGATTCATCTTTATTGGGTAGTCAAAGTAGGGCAACTCCTGCACCAAGGAAAGTAGATCACCCAAGGCTAAATTCAACAAAAGTTTCCTCATTTAATGGGGGGAATCAATGCAGTGGAGACCATTGCTTCCTAAGGAGGGAGGATTTATCCTAGTGGATATCGATGGCCACCCACCTCTTTCGAATGGCTTACATACAACGTTCATCTTGGCAGTTATAGTTTTTATCTTGGCAGTTGTTTTCTAGCTTTTTAGGTCCTAAACTTTGGGGGTCGTTTTGAGGCCCTAAACAATGTTTTTGGGGCCCTCCACAATCACATTGTAGATAGAGTCAAAGTGTGATGGCATAATGTTTATTCGTCAGATAGACCTTTCCAATGGGCTATCATGTTCCTAAAATGGAGATCGTATGCAAAATTTATTACCCCGAGAAGTTGATGTACCAACTTACCCCATCGGGGCCCACATGAATTTTGGTGCTTCATCTCCTAGGGTTAGGTTTTTGGATGGGTTTTTTGTTTACTTCTTGATGCTAAAAAGGCCTGGAGGACTCATTGTAATTGGCTCAGACGAATTCACGTAGTCGCCACATCTCTTCTCAGAGATTAGCTACCACCATTCAAGCAAGATTGTATTCATTCTACATTTTACAGTTTCAACAGATTTCTTATTTAATAGAAGTTAAGTTCCATTTTACATCTATTATTGTTCTTTGTATATATGTTTTAATTTTATATATCTATGTTTCATTTCTTTCCGCTCATAAATATGGATCATGGAAGTGCGAAGGTGTGGAAGTGAAACAATGCGGGAGGATGAGACATATCAGTTCTCTACACAAGATTTGAAAATAAATGAAGTGTTAAATATACTGATTTCTATCTCTGCAGGGAATACACCTATGTGGAAGTGTAGATGATATAGTTGTGTGGAATGCAAAAGTGTCGAGGCACCCAAGTGCGCCAATGCCATACCAGAAGTGCTATGTACTCTTAGCACAAGGGTTGAAATTCTATATTTTCCACAATAGGATTGAAAATAGAGTAAGAATTCTCTTTGTAGAGCATATTCCTGTGAAGAGCATGGAAATACCGCAATTGAAAAAGATTATGCCCAACCTAAACAAACATTCAGTATAGAGGAACTTCAGTACAATTTTTTTGAAACATAAATAAATCAGAGAGCATGAATTACTTGAAGGCCAAATGCATGATGCATATTTACTAAAGTTTATTTTCCAAACACATGAATAACCTCTGGAACATAGGTAATAATAAATAGAAACCACTATGAAACCCATAGAAAAGTGGGACATTTACATTGCATCAGTTCTAAATCCCTTTGATTTCCTCCTAAATCTGAGCAAATCAATGTGCCATAAATGAGTCGACCATCCTCCAAATTAGGTATCTTATCACAACCTATTGTGTGGAACAATTGGAAATTCGGACCTACAGAAGCACAGTAGCTCACGAGGATCAATGGCATAGATCCTCCACACAACCTTATAAAATAGACCAATTGTTTCCTATGCTTGTGACACACGTGTGCTAGTGCAGAGGTGCGAAACAAATAGCTATGCATATTTTGGAGATATGGTGATATCAAAATCCTCTACACAACATGAATGATAGATAAAGTAAAAAAGCATTTGACAGGGAAATTTTTGAAATATGAATATAGTACGAAGCACGAATTTCTTTAATTCCTGGTCGATGACATGTGTTTACTAAAATTTCCTTTCCCCACACAAATTACCTTTGGAATACACATAATTATAAATATAAGGCACTAGCGAGCCCATAGAAAAGCGTGACATTTACTTGGCATTAATTCTAAATCATTTCCCTTTCCTTGTAAATCCGACCAAATCAACATGTTACAAAAGACTAGGATATCATGCAAATTACATCGCCTCTTACAATTCACAGTGCGAAGATGCAAAAATGTATGACGATAGATAGCATGAATTCTCTACACAAACATTGAAAATACACGAGTGTTGGTTGTGCTAGTGATATACCTCTCTAAAGTTTGGAGATACCCAGGACATAACTGCATCGAGTGCGGACATATGTTCATAGAAAAATCCTCCAAACAACCTGAAAAATGACCTTGTAAAAAAGGATTTTGACTAGGATATTTTGCAAACATAAATACATAACAAAGCTCAAATTGTTTCAATTTGCGGTGTGCAACTATTCGAAGTGTAGAGGTGCACACATGCACAATGATAAATTCCATGAATTCTCTGCACAAGTGTTGAAAATACACAAGTGCTAGTTGTGTTAGCGATGTACCTTTTTGGATTGCAAAGGTACATAAGACATAATTTCCCTAAGTGTAGACATATGTTCATAGTGAAAGCCTCTCAACAACTTGAAAAATTTCCCTGTAAAAAAGGATTTTTACTAGGAAATTTTGCAAACATAAATACATTACCGAGCTCTAATTGCTTCAAGGAGAAATGAATGGCCTGTATTTACCAACATTTATTTACCACATGCGTGAATTACCTTTGGAATATGGCCGACCATAAATAGAAACCATTAAGCAACCCATATGAAAGAAAGGCATTTTCTTTGCACTAGTCTTAAATCTCTTCCCTTTCCTTGTAAATCCTAGGAACTCAACGTGCCATAAATGACTTAGCGATCGTGAAAATCACATGGCTTACCACAATCCATGGTGTAGAACCATTGCAAGAGCCAACGTACAAAAGCACCGCAATGCAAGGGTGCAAAAGGATTGGTAACAATTCTTTGCACAATAATTGAAAATAGACTAGATGTTCATTGTGCCAGTGAAACACCTATACTAAGTATGGAAGATATAGTTGTGCAGAATGCGAAAAAATGGTCAAAGTAAAAGGCTCTACACATAAGCAACAGTGCATTGTACATGGCAATATTGACCATCTTCTACGTAGCAATTGTCTTTTTAGATTAGATGCATTTTTCATATACTCTTGCACATTTTTTATTCGATGCATTCCACGTCCCCTTGCATTTTCATTACTCTTCCATTGAATTGGGAAATGGATTAATAGATCATTTCTTGGTTTTTTTTTACAACAAATACATAGATGCATTGGAATCATATCAATATGAACTAGGATCTGATTTGTTGCACGAATTGCATCAGATTCATAACATTAACATATATCTTTCAAAAATGCAATTGTCTCCATCTTCAAATGTAAATCAAAATGAGAGAGCACTCTTGACACGTACATTTTTCATACGATGACCAACAAAAATGTTAAATAAAACACTAGAGCAATCTCCAATAAAACACAATTTGTGCACTATGCATAAAGGATACATTATTAAACAACAAGCACACAAAGTAATTACATCTATCTATGAAACACAAATCAATATCGCACACTATTGGTCAAAAGCAAGGTAGATATGGACACCCTGGGCTTGATCAACAAGTATTGCACATACTTTGTAAACATAAGTTATAGGAAAAATTTTCATCCGAGAGTTTTCAACTTTTCTAATCCCCATCCTATTCACTAAAAATAAACAAGCAATAAAAATTATTCATTCTAACAAAACATTACAATATGAAAACAACAATACCCAATGCACAAGATTTCTTACTTTTTGACAAAGATTTGTATATGCCCTAAACTAGAACTCAAAATGACCCTTATATTTCTGAACTATAGCATCTTATATCATTATAACATCTTATATCATGATCAAATGCGAAAAACAACAAATGTAACATGTTGTAGAATGCATCAACCAAACAATCCCCAACACTATATTAAAATGCAATCAACCTAAAAACAACATTACTTTATAGTACATAAATAATGCACTACTCCACTTTATATCTTTCAACATTTGTTCTCTCTTCCACCTTTGAATTTATGTCATTCCAACCATCCCTAGGCTATCTCCATAGCATCATACAATTGGAAAATATATAAGCCCGTATAGAAATATAATATAAAATATCATTTGATAATAACGTGACGTGTAAAAAAAATAAAATGCAAAATAATATAAGATCATAATAGAAAGTAATATAGAAAAATATAATAACATATAAATTTTAATCCTATAAAATGCGCAAACAAAAAAACAATGCACAATAATCTAGTAAAAAATGCACATATTATAAAGTAATATATACATATTACCTGGCATAAAGGTGTAAAGAAGAATATAAGCGAAAGTAATTGGTCAAGGTGATAGGTGCTGTGGGGTGAAGTATCCAGTCTTTTTGTACTGTCCAGTCTATTTCGACCTAAATATTTTCTCCTCGTCATCTATATTCTCATTAGGAGGGGGGTCATCTTTTCTCTGAGTTACTTTTTGGGCAGGTTTTCAGTCAACTTCATTTTAAATTTTAGGTTAATTTAAGTTGGATTAAAATGAAAATCTTTCTAATACATTTTTAAAATGTAAATTTTATTCATAAGAAACTCAAACTATCACCATTAAAAATCTGGTAAAATTTAAATCTATTTAATTTTTTTTACCTTAAAAACGGATATGTTTGTTGTCGAGTTAGGTTAAGCCTATTTTCAGTGAAAGTCACACATTATTTCACCGCACCGAGTCCACCGCATGTTCTGGTTTCCACGAAAGTGGCAGAACAGGTGGAAAGTCCCCTTGTTGTATTTTGACAGTTGTCATTTTCTTCTTTAGGATTTGGATTTATGAACAGTTGCCATACCTTTATGTTTTGGTTTCCACTACTGTGGTAGAACATCTGACCTCTTATTATGGACAAGTAAACTTTTTTCTTTGACAAGGTAATATATAAATTTTTATTTACAAACAAAAAAATTTAAGATAGTAAAGTTCCAAATTGGAAGAGTTTTTCACCTTTTGACAAAGTTTAATTTCCATGAAAACCTAAAACCTAAAATTTATTTTTTATAATTATTTTTGAGATAAAAAAAAGTTAGCAATATGTTTTTAATATTATAATTTTAGTTTAACTTATAATAGATGTACATTATATTTGTATGAGAATAATTCAAAATTTTAAATATAGTAAGTAAAGTTTGAGTATGTAATATATTTATATTTAATAATTATTATTTTATTTTAGTATTAACAATTGTATAAGTAAATGGATATTTTAACATAACATAAATTATATAATGAAAACCTTATATTTACATATATAGATTTCAAATATATATAAATGAAAATCAAATAAATTTATTTTAATTATATTTTTTAAATAATTATTTTAATATTTAAAAATTTCAAATTAAAATAAATTTAAATATACATATATTTATAAAATTTATTAATACTTATTTTTTTAACTATAAATTTATATTCATTATATTAATATAACATATAAGTTTTTATAATACCTATTTTAAAAACTTTTTCCAAAGATAATAATCTTCAAAACATTAATCTAGGAGCTCAAGGTTTAGACTAAAGGTGGCTCTTATCTGGCCATAAATCTAGGCGAAGGCTATCCTCATTAATATTGACACCAACAAGATTGTGCTAGCATCAAGGAGATTTACCGAAATGGATTGTTTTTATTTTATTTTATTAAATAGAGATTCATATAACAATGCATGCATCCACCCTGCTCGCTACTGAGTTGCTTCTCTTTGATTTGTTAGGCCTCGAATTTGACTGATTTTTTTTTAATTGAGTACGTATTTGACTAGTAAAATAAAATCTGAAACATATAACATTACGGATGATTAAAATCAGAAAATATAGATTTGACTGGGATGTATATATAGAGACAAACTCCATACATATAATTTAAAATATATATATATATATATATTATTGTTTACTATCGAAACCAATTTTCCATTTTGTAATTAATTGTTTTGAGTTATATGTAGAATTGCCTTATAATATGTGTATTTACTCAATTCATTTTCACCTGTGACAGCTTCTTTGGTTGTCAATTATGATTTGCTTCTTTGGTTGTAAATTATGATGGTTTCTTTAGTTGTCAATTAAGGTAGATTGTACTGACGTTTTGAAAAACAATCTTCCTATTTGATCACCACTCACATTAATGATATCCACGTTATTTTGGATGAAAATGCAAGTGCATGTTGTTATGACTTTAATTATTTATTGTTATATTTCATAGAAAAATCGTATTGAGAATTATAAAGAAATATGATAAAGTGAGTTATCATATAAAAAAAAAAAAAATTCTGTTGGGCATGTTCATATTTGTAAACATAACTTTGATTTCATGGATGTTTGCATTTTTTTGGCATTTTCATTGGTATACAAGATAATCCATTAAAGATTGATATTCATAGTTGAGATTGTAAGGATTTGTTTCTTGGATGTGGATTTTAGTGCTTTTATCGTGAATGGATTGTGCATTTTTATATTGAAATTGTATTTACAATGACTACCATCATTTACATCATTCTATATTCTTTCCTAAAAATGCCTAATATTGGGCTAATATGAATCTAGGCTAGTGACTTAGTCAATTAAAGTCACATTAAACTTGTAATTTCGAAACTGACTTGCATGAATAGCTTGAGTGTTCTTGCAATATTTGAATTTTCCCCTTTCATACACTTTCCTAAAAATTATTAACTTTGGGTTCACATTGGTCTATCATAGTGGCCTAGTTTAGTAGAATCAAATTAAACTTGTAATTTTGCATATACTTGCATGAATAACTTAAGTATTCTTGCACTACTCCATAATTCTAGATCTTTACATGCTTTTCTAA
>ML825998.1:0-12340 GCA_009831015.1 Picea engelmannii | reverse complement strand
GAAAAAAAAAAAGAGAAGATGAAAAAAAAAAGAGAAAAAAGAGAAAAAGAAAAAGGGAGTTTAGTTGTGAAAACCCAGGTAACTAGCACAATATAAACTCGAATTCTGATTGGAAAACCAAGTAACATTGGCCAATCAAAATTCTTCAAATACTAATAAATTTCATCATCAATTTCTAGTTTTATTTGTTTCAGCTTCAAAAGTTTTTCTGACTTGAGGACAAGTCAATGAATAAGGCTGAGGGGGATAAGGTATATCTGGAAACCCCTCAATCCTTCTACAGATGAAAGAAATCATAAGAACCTACTTCATTTCAAGTTCAACAGAGGGACCTGATGAAGACACTCATTTCAGTCAGCATAGGGACCTGGAAGTATCCATTTACAGTAAAGGGACCTGATGAAGATAATCATTTCAAAGTTTAGTAGAGGGACCTGATGAAGACATTCACTCCAAGTGCAACAGAGGGACCTGAAGAAGACAACAACTCCATTCAGCAGAAGGACCTGATGAAGACATTCATTCCAAGTTCAGCAGAGGGACCTGAGAAAGACAACAACTCCATTCAGCAGAGGGACCTGATGAAGATAGTCATTTCAATCAGTAGAGGGACCTGGAAATATCAATTTCAATCAATAAAAAGGACATGAGACACTAGCAAAGTGAATACAAGAGGAATTTGAGGACTTACACCAGCATCCCATCCAGCTTCATTCAACAAAACATAAGGAGAAAACAAGTTAGTATATTTTCCTTTTTAATGCTTTAATTTTGAAAATTATTCCTAAGCTAGGAATGATAAAATGCCTTATCCTTTCTCCCTACATTACCCTTTCATCACTCCATTCTTTACATCCTCAAAAGCACTTAAAATGGCACTCATCAAAACCACTTTTTGTTTCAAAAGGAGTTATAAGGAGGGATTGTTTTTTACCAAAACACGGTATTTGATTTGAAGTTGTCTAAGCTCTGTTACATACACAGACTAAGGTATCGTTGCATAATCAAAATGGTTTGTATACATTCAAAAGGGTTACAAGAGGAAGTTCATATTTGATGAAGGAATTGAAGAATTCGGGAGTTATATGGCGAATGAGCATTCTTTAAAACCGCACCTCATAATAATTTTAAAAGAGGAGAAGAGTACAAGGTACGGTAAGAATTACACCATCAATTGTGAGTGATGTACAAACCATTTTCAAAAATGAATCTCCACCAACATTTTTCCCTCTTCATAAAAGTAAAATGACTCAATTCGTTTTTGTGCTGAGCCTCACCAAAACATTGCGTTGTGTCTCACCTTGCATGCCCCGAGATTTGAACTGCCGACGTACCTCTGCATACACCAGCACCATTTCGAATTGCACACCCTGTTGTTCTCCCCACGCATTTAAAATCCCCATATTCTAGTTCGTTATCCCTACATTCTAGCACATTGTTCCTCCTACGCATCCTATATCCCTACACTCCAGCATATTGACCCTCTTACGCGTCCATACTCTGAAATTCTCTGATAGAATAACGAAATTGTATGTTGACAATCATACTGTCAACATACAAGATTCTGTTCTTTGGAAAACGCGGGGAATTGAAGAGGTACATGGGGAAGCAAGGGCAGAAACGTCTCAAAACAGGAATCAAACTCTGAAGGTAAGCCCAAAATCAAAATTTGCACAGTCAAGTATAAATTCAACAATTCTGGATATAATTGTAAACGAGCTAGTCCATGATTTAGCAGAGCCCGAATTCAAAGAAGGAAATTGAGTCAGAGTTCGAGCAGAGGAGCCCGAGAATTTCTCAATTTTACCAGGTATGCCTGTGCAAAATTCTTCATAAAACAGAGAACAAGTTTAGGAATAAAAATAAGAGATTTATTTTTGTTAATTTGAACAGAAACTCTTCATTGAAGGCCATACACATTCACACAGAGTCTAGAAATTTGAGAAAAATTGCAGAGTTGAATTTTTTTTCAGACAGTGGGAATATTGGAGGTCTTTTTTTTTTTAATTTTTGAAATATGGTATCAAGATATGAACCTGGGAGGTTTGTAGCATCAGAAATACATAAAGATTGCATGCAAATTCTGGAACAGAAACAGTGGCTAAGTTTTTTTGAAAAATTTGAGGGATTTTGTGAAGGAATTGCTTTAGACTTTGCCTATTCATTTGATGGAGAGAGAGCCATTGTTGGGAACTTTACCCTCAGGGTCACTGAAGATAGTCTTTCATTTGTCACTGGACTACCACAGATAGGGGAGAGATATTTTAGGACCAAACATTTCAAGGATAAATCATGGGTGCCTTTCATTTCAAGGTCCAGGGTAGCATCAGTAAACTGGAAGAAAGGTATTCCAAGGAGTTGGTTAGTCCATCCCTTGGATGAGTTGGCATATCTTATACAGAAATTCATAACCTATGAAGGTAGGTTTAGTATCATTTATTTATACCATATTAAACTGCTACAGCATTTGAGAGGGGACTGTGAGATTAATATGCCATACTTTCTCTTACAAAGCCTCTCCAAAATGGCCAAGACTATTTAGAAGCAGGGAAGAAACATAGGGAGAAGTTTGTATCACTGTGGTCTTATCAAAATGATTATCAAAGATGAATTTCTGAAGCAAAATATGAATTGGCAACAGTTTACCATTGAGAATGGTTTTGAAACCATAAAAGAGGAAGAAGGAGAGGAGCAAATTCTAGTAGTGACTGATGATGAAGGAGAGGTACAGCACCCCAAGGCGACAAGCCCAAAACTGCCTTCGGGGGGGAGAAAAACAAGAAGTATGGTATTAAAAGAAAAGGAACTTGAGGAAAAAGATAAAATTTTTACCACTTATGAAAGGAGGACAAGAAAATGGCCGCAAGTCCAAAAAGGCCAAATAAAAGAGAAAGATGATGAAGCACAACAGGCACAATATGAACACATTCAGACACTTGAGGCACAATCATTTGAAAATGATGGCTTTGAGGCACAGGAAACCTCTACCTATGAACAGATGAAAGTGAATATGGAACAACTAATCAGAGATATGAAAGAAGAACCCCAAATGGAGGAGGTGGCTGGTACCTCCACATCTGAACTTGACAGGAAGGACAAGAAAATAAGAAAGATGAAGAGAAAAATCAAAGAGATTGAAGTCTTAGAAAGATACATCAAAACAAAAAATGAGATGCTGAGAACCCAAAGTCACAGAACACAAGAAGAGAATGACACTTTGAAGAAGAAAAATAAAAAGCTCCAAAAACAGAATAAGTTGATTTCCAAACAAGCTTATAAATGGTTCCAGCAGAAAAAGGCTTATAAGGAGAAGTATCAAAAGATGAAGGCACTTCACACAGCTCAGGAAAATGTGGAAACTTTTTTGCAGGAAGCAGAAGTAGCAGAAGAGCAGTGACACAGGACATGGACATTTTTGTGCATGAGGACATGCAAGGACTTCCTCTTGGGGGAGATGTTGAGTCCATTTTTGTGCTTCCATAAACCATACTTTTGCCTCTTTATTTGTCCATTTTATCTTCATTTCATCCCACATTTTCCATGAAACAGCCTATGCAAGGTATATTTTTCATTCTTTAGCATGAGAATTGAATTTTCTAAATTTTAGCATTAAAATTGGAAATTTACCAAAAATTACAGGATTTGACCAAATCCCGTAAAAGCTCTGTGGTTTGTATACTTGCAGGACACCTGGGAGAAATCTAACACTTGGGTCGTGTTCCCAGATGTACAAGGATGGAGAATGAGCTATCATATTTGAAATCTGAGACTGCTAGATGTCTGGTCAACGCTGGTCAAACAGGGCCACTTCAGCAGAAATTGCCCTGTTTCAGCCTTAAATCTTGGACAATTTTTGATTTCATGGGATTTTGACCATATATTGAGGATCTAAAGGAGGCATTCGACCCTCCTAAGATATTGTGGATCTACTTATGATATTTAGGAGACATTTTAGCAGTTTTGGTTTTAAGACTCTTGTATAAATACTCTTAAGTTTAAACTAGTAAGACACTCTTGATATGAATGAAGAAACTTGAGAATTTGCACTTTTGAAGATCAGCTCTGTGTTTTGTTCATGGGAATTCTTATGATGATTTGAATTCTACTGGAGTCCTTTCTTAGCCGAAGTTAACCAAAGTGTACCAGGGAAGCATTGGAGGGCCCCCATTGCCAACTAGTACACTCTTTCCTTGTGTCCTTTTTCAAGTACATGTTTTAGATCAGATTTTGCTTGCTGTAGATGAGTTTTATCTTACTGTAGGTAAATGAATTTCATAGCTCAGTTACATGCTTAATTTTTTCAAGCCTTACTCATATTGTGAATGGTTTCTTGAATGAGAATTCAATGTGCAGTTTTGACTTCAAGCATTAAGATAGTTTTGAATGCTTTTGAGTTATTTATGCTTTCAGTATTTTGATTTGATTTGATGATAGTTGTTAATGAATGAATGAAGGAAGACAATGAATGCATCTCTTGAATAAGAGTTTTGTTCTTCCAACATTGGATAGGTCTTAAACTTTCTTTTGAATGCTTACTGTTTTCACTCTTTAGAAAAACAAGTGTTGATTACTGTTATGAGATCTATGAAGATGAATTCTGAATAGGAGCTTAGCATCTCTTTCACATTCATCCTTAGAATAGGTTTTTGGGTTATCTCCATAAAAGATAAAAACTATGTCTAAAATCCATATACTTTGGACATGCCTCTAAGTCTTACAAACACCGGATTGACAATCATTTACACTCTAATTTACTAGGGTAGATTGGAGCTCAACACACCCCTCTGCCTACTCCCAACAAGCCCTGGGAATCCATCTTGATGGACTACATGTCGGGCCTTCCTTCAACCAAGCATGGAAATTATTTTTTTTTCATGGTGGTTGATCGATTTTCCAAGATGGTGATTATGGTCTCCTGCAAGAAGAGCATCACAATAGAGGCCACTACCAAGCTCTTCTTCAAACGAGTGTGGGTACATTTTGGGATAACACAAAACATCATCTCCGATTGAGATATCTAGTTCCTCAACAAATTCAGGTAGAGCCTTTGGTCACGACTAGACACGAAGCTCACCAAATACATGACCTTTCACCCCCAAACGAATGGCCAAACCGAGGTCATGAACAAGATGATTGTGCATATCTTGCGCATGTACAATTCCAAGCATCCACGCACATGGGATGAGATTTTTCCCTATGTACATCACAGTTACAACAAATCCATACATAGCTCAACCGGCCACATCCCCTTTCAGGTGGGGTTGGGATTTCAACCCTTGGGTCCCATGGATGTTGCACTACCCCTTGCGTCCACACAGGCATAATCATCCCATGTGAAAACTGAAGCCGACAAATCCAACCGGTTCATTGAACGAATCCATCACATCCACCAACTGGTTTAGGATATTTTGCAGAAGTCTAATGCCAAGTACAAGCAACGCCATTATCAACATCGGGTTCCACACAAGTTTCAAGTGAGAGATAAAGTTTGGTTGCACTTGCAAAAAGAATGCCTCACAAAACCCCATTGGAATCTTCTTCCACTATGATATGGACCTTATACCATCACAAAGGTTGTGGGTCACAATGATTTTGAGCTAAACATTCCCCCCTTCCTTGGATTGCACCTAGTTTTTAATTTGGACTTCCTTTGCCCATACTTTCCACCCTTATTGGACACCTCAGAGATAGCAGAATAGTTGACACCGACAGAGCTCAACCCTGACTGCATGGAACATGCATCCACTGATCAAATCGTGGACACACAGTTCAAGGCCACTTTCCAATAGAAGCTTCATCTTTATCGTGTTGTCAAAGCATGACAACTCCTACACCAAGGAAAGTGGCTCACCCAAGGCCAAATTCAGCTGAAGTTTCCTCATTCAATGGGGGAAATCAACGCAATGGAGACAATTTCTTCCTAAGGAGGGAGGATTGATCCAAGTGGATATCGATGGCCACCCACCTCTTCTAGATGGTTCACATACAACTTTCATCTTGGCAGTTATAGTTTTTATCTTGGCAGTTGTTTTCTAGATTTTCGGGTCCTAAAATTTCGGGGTCGTTTTGAGGCCCTAAACAATGTTTTTTGGGCCCTCCACAATCACACTATAGACATAGTCAAAGTTTGATGGAATATTTTTTATTCCTCGGATAGAACTTTCCAACGGGCTATCGTGTGCCTAAAACGAAGATTGTATGCAAAAGTTACGACCCCAAGAAGTTGATGTACCAACTTACCCCATTGGGGCCCAAATGAATTTTGGTGCTTCATCTCCTAGGGTTAGGCTTTTGGATGTATAGGGTTTTATGTTTACTTCTTGATGCTAAAAAGGCATGGAGGACTCATTGTAATGGGCTCAGACGAATGCGCATAGTCGCCACATCTCTTCTCAGAGATTAGCTACCACCATTCAAGCAAGATTGTATTCATTCTGTATTTTACAGTTTCAATATATTTCGTATTTAATAGAATTTAAGTTCCATTGTATCTCTATTATTGTTCTTTGTATATATGTTTTAATGTTATAGATCTATGTTTCATTTTGTTCCGCTCATAAATCTGGATCATGGAAGTGCGGAGGTGCGGAAGTGAAACAGTGCAGGAGGATGAGACATATTAGTTCTCTACACAATATTTGAAAATAGATGAAGTATTAAATATATTGATTTCTATATCTGCAACGAATACACCTATGCGAAAGTGCAGATGATATAGTTGTGTGGAATGAAAAAGTGCCAAGGCACCCAAGTGCGCCAATGCCAGACCATAAGTTCTATGTACTCTTAGCACAAGGGTTGAAATTCTATATTTTCCACACAAGGATTGAAAATAGAGTAAGCATTCGCTTTGTAGAGCATATTCCTGTGAAGAGCATGGAAATATTGCAATTGAAAAAGCTTCTTCCCAACCTAAAAAAACGTTCAGTATAGAGGAAATTCAGTACAATTTTTTTGAAACATAAATAAATCATAGAGCATGAATTGCTTGAAGGCCAAATGCATGATGCATATTTACTAAAGTTTATTTTCCAAACACATGAATAAACTTTGGAACATAGGTAATAATAAATAGAAACCATTATGAAACCCATAGAAAAGTGGCACATTTACTTTGCATCAGTTCTAAATACTTGCGATTTCCTCCTAAATCTGAGCAAATCAATGTGCCATAAATGAGTGGGACATCCTCCAAATTAGGTATCTTATCACAACCTATGGTGTGGAACAGTTGGAAATGTGGACCTACAGAAGCATAGTAGCCCGCGAGGATCAATGTCATAGATCCTCCACACAACCTTATAAAATAGACGAATTGTTTCCTATGCTCGCAACACACATGTGCTAGTGCAGAGGTGTTGAACAAATAGCTATGCAGACTGTGGAGATATGGTGATATCAAAATCCTCTGCAGAACATGAATGATAGATAAAGTAAAAAGGCATTTAACCAGGAAATTTTCGAAATATAAATATAGTACGAAGCACACATTTCTTTAATCCCTAGTCGATGACATGTGTTTACTAAAATTTCCTTTCCCCACACGAATTACCTTCGGAATACGCATAATTAGAAATATAAGGCATTAGCGAGCCCACAAAAAAGTGTGACATTTACTTGGAATTAATTCTAAATCGTTTCCCTTTCCTTGTAAATACAACCAAATCAACATGTTACAAAAGACTAGGATATCATGCAAATTGCATTGCCTCTTACAATTCACAGTGCGAAGATGCAGAAATGCATGACGATAGCTAGCATTAATTCTATGCACAAACATTGAAAATACACTAGTGTTGGTTGTGCTAGTGATATACCTCTCTAAAGTGTGGAGATACCTTGGACATAACTGCATCGAGTGCGGACTTATGTTCATAGAAAAATCCTCCAAACAACTTGAAAAATGACCTTGTAAAAAAGGCTTTTGACTAGGATATTTTGCAAACATAAATATATTACAAAGCTCGAATTGCTTCAATTTGCAGTGTGCAACTATTCAAAGTGTAGAGGTGCACAAGTGCACAATGATAAATGCCATGAATTCTCCGCACAAGTGTTGAAAATACACAAGTGCTAGTTGTGTTAGCGATGTACCTTTTTGGATTGCAAAGGTACAGAAGACATAACTTCCCCGAGTGTAGACATATGTTCATAGCGAAATCCTTTAGACAACTTGAAAAAAGGCCTTGTAAAAAAGGCCTTTTACTAGGAAACTTTGCAAACATAAATATATTAACGAGCTCTAATTGCTTCAAGGAGAAATGGATGGCCCGTATTTACCAACATTTCTTTTCCACACACATGAATTACCTTTGGAATATGATCGGCCATAAATAGAAACCATTAAGCAACCCATATGAAAGAAAGACATTTTCTTTGCACTAGTCTTAAATTGCTTCCCTTTCATTGTAAATCCTAGGAACTCAATGTGCCATAAATGACTTAGCCATCGTGCAAATCACATGGATTACCACAAGCCATGGTGCAGAACCATTGCAAGTGCCAATGTACGGAATCACCGTAATGCAAGGGTGCAGGAGGATTGGTATCAATTCTTTGCACAAGAATTGAAAATAGACGAGATGTTCATTGTGCCAGTGAAACACCTATACTAAGTATGGAAGATATAGTTGTGCAAAATGTGAAAAAATGGTCAAAGCAAAAGGCTCCACACATAAGCAATAGTGCATTGTACATGGCAATATTGATCATCTTCTACGTAGCAATTGTCTTTTTATATTAGATACATTTTTCATATACTCCTGCACATTGTTTATTCGATGAATTCCACGTCCCCTTGCATTTCCATTACTCTTCCATTGAATTGGGAAATGGATTAATAGATCATTTCTTGGTTTGTTTTTACAACAGATATATAGATGCATTTGAATCATATCAATATGAACTAGGATTTGATTTTTTGCACGAATTGCATCAGATTCATAACATTAACATATATCTTTCAAAATTGCAATTGTCTTCATCTTCGAATGTAAATCAAAATGAGAGAGCACTATGGACACATACATTTTGCATGCGATGATCAATAAAAGTGTTAAATAAAACACCAGAGCAATCTCAAATAAAATACAATTCGTGCACTATGCATAAAGCATACACTATTAAACAACAAGCACACAAAGTAATTACATCTATCTATGAAACACAAATCAATATCGCAGACTATTGGTCAAAAGCAAGGTAGATATGGACACCATACTTTGTAAACATAAGTCACAGGAAAAAATTTCCACTGCTTAAAGAATAATTGAACCAATCTATTGCCCAATACAAATAACTGTATAATCAAAATTATGGTTGTAAAATAAGAGCATTTTCATCCAAGAGTTTTCAACTTTTCTAATCCCCATCCTATTCACTAAAAATAGACAAGCAATAAAAACTATTCATTCTAACAAAACATTACAATATGAAAACAACAATACCCAATGCACAAGATTTCTTACTTTTTGACATAGATTTGTATATACCCAAAATTGAAACTCTTGCAAATCACAACTCGCAACATTGGAAATTGAAACGACCCTTGTATTTCTGAACTATAGCATCTTATACTATAGCATCTTATATCATGATCAAATGCAAAAAACAACAAATGTAACATGTTGTAGAACCCATCAACCAAACAATGCCCAACACTATATGAAAATACATCCAACCTAAAATCAACATTACTTTATAGTACATAAATAATGCACGGCTCCCTAACTTTATCTTTCAACATTTGTTATCTTCCACTTTTGAATTTATGTCAGTGTAACCATCTCTTCCACCTTTGAATTTATGTCATTCGAACCATCCCTACCACCTTTGAATTTATGCCATTCGAACCATCCCTGGGCTATTTCCATAGCATCAAAGAATTGGAAAATATATAAGCCCGTACATAAATATAATATAAAATAAAATATAACTAATTTGTAAACCATTTTTAATATCCAAGTTTCGTTTAATCTCGAATAATATAAAAGAGCAAAGGACAACGGACAGCATAATCATTTGATAATAACGTGAACGTGTAATATCTAAGTTTCGGTTAATCTCGAATAATATAAAAGAGCAAAGGACAACGGACTGCATAATCATTCAATAATAACGTGAATGTGTAAAAGAAATAAAATGCAAAATAATATAAGATCATAATAGAAAGTAATATAGAAAAATATAATAATATATAAATTTTAATCTTATAAAATGTGCAAACAAAAAAACAATGCACAATAATATAGTTATGGTTAAAGGTTTATATTTATTGGAAATGGGTATATTTAATCATGTTTTAATCATAAATTCCAAGAGTATGGTTATCAATTGAAGATGTTGACATATTTTTGGTGACCATTTAATTTAATTGTCAAGTTTAAATGATGAGCAAACTTACTTGAAATTATAAATTTACTTCAATATTAGCTTTTTCTATAAATTTACATTTCTGCCACTTTTACCATATCTACTATACACGTAAAAATACCTAAAAATTCTTGGCTAGCTTAATGTAAAAACAATACCTAAAAATTTGTATGTAATGTACTTAGTTGTTGAATACTTATTATTTTTTAATTTTATCAAGTGGATAATCTTCCTTGACATGTCAAGACAAGGCAGCTAATCATTAGTAAATTTAACTTAAACTAATCAAATTATTCACTGCATCATTTGTTGGATATATTATTTACTGAACCATAGATTTGCTTAGACCTGGTGTCAATTAGAGTTTTCTTTAACTACTTACCCAATTTTTACTAAGTTGAAAATTTTAACAGCTAAAAACCTTTGAAAATTTTAACAGCGAAAAACCTTCCTGCCTTCACTAGACACAAGTTTGCAACTGTGCTAGTAAAAATAAACACATCTTATAAAGTAATATATACATATTACCTGGCATAAAGTTGTAAAAGTGAAAGTAATTGGTCAGGGTGATGTGGGGTGAAGTAATAACTTCATTTGTTTTTTCTTATTTGATTTTGTACAGTACAGTATTCCCAGTTAAAGTCATTCTTCGCGGAAGTCTCTTGCTAACTGACGACAAAATAGCCGCTATGTGGAACGGCATGTGTCATCCCATCTTCACAGGCCATCTGGAACCAAAGAATCTCAACAATGCACTGGCCGAAGTGCTTATCAGGAAATATTACATGAGCATAGTCAACAAGTTACTCTGGGAGTTTTGGTTGGACCATCTGTCGAAGCCTGGGAAGGGTGTAGCTCTGGTCGTTGGAGGTCTGATTCTCCTCATGACTATTATACAAACATACTGTACTTGGAAACAATGGCAGCATGAAATGTCTCCTAAATAAAGAATTCTGCTGCTTCATACTGGACTGGGAAGGAATGCCACTAGAGACAGAATTGTATGGTTGGAGCTAATTGTAGGGATAGTGTAATCGTGTGTTTTTTGGTTATGATTTATTTTCTATATACGTCATAACATCTTTTTATTTGTAAAGTGTTGTGATTAAATATTCCATAAAGGAGTTTCTAGTTTATTTTTATATTAAATTATATTATCTTATTTTATTGTAATTAGTTTCTGGTTGGATGGCAACTTAACTAAAAAGGAGATCAAGATATTTTTAATTATGAGATTGTATTGTGTTTAATTATAAGATAGTAAAGCTTACATTTTTTTTATTTGTAAAGTGTTGTGATTAAATATTTCATAAAGGAGTTTATAGTTTATTTTTATATTAAATTATATTATCTTATTTTATTGTAATTAGTTTTTGGTTGGATGGCAACTTTACTAAAAAGGGAGATCAAGATATTTTTAATTATGAGATTGTATTGTGTTTAATTAGAAGATAGTAAAGCTTTCTCCATATGGGGTGACACATGGGCCACATGCGTTGTTGGACAGGGTGATCGCTAGGATAGTTAAAGTCTTTCGCTGCCACCCTCCCTCCTTGTCCAAACGTGATGGTTCTCAAGCATAAGAGCCAAGCCTTAGTGCATCGGGCTTTAATGGAAGCCTAACCTCGACTCCTTGGCTTCAATACGATCTTTGAGATTGCCAACACACTTGTAATAATGGCTATCAACACCATCAATGTCTCTGCCCTTGTCTTTTCATAGTGCAGGAAGTGTTATATAGGGCACTTGGGCCCAAAGTCCAGCATTATTCTGTTAATCTTTCCCATAATTCTTTCCTTTCCTTCCTTTGACTGTCACGGAGTGCCATGTAAATTCTAACCTTGTACAATATCTACTGCAAACTGATATTCAGAAAAGAACAGAAAAGATACAATGGCAAACACAAACATTACACAGAGATTTTTCACCTGGAAACCCAAATCGGGAAAACCAGCATATATTATATTCA
>ML825997.1:50264-60538 GCA_009831015.1 Picea engelmannii | reverse complement strand
AGGGTTGGAATTTGAAATCCAACCCACCCGTCCAATTTGATGGGTTAAACCAATTTCCCTCACCTGCCCATTTCAACCAACTTTCCTTACGGATATTGAGTAGCTGTGACTGTACATGAATTTACCTGTCAAATTTCGTTACAGTTAGTGAAGAGTTCTGACTATATTTAAGTCGAAAGGCTTACACCTATTCATAATGGGCACAATTAATGATCTTTTAACTTTATTCAATCTTAAACCCTAATCTGATGGCTATGCATTGAAGATGCTGGCATATTCTTAGTCGTCCTCCAAAATCAATGGGTCAGATTTATTGTTCATAACTTTCTTGCATTTATCAAGTCATCCGTTAACATGTTTACTTTTTAACATTTACCTAATCTCAATTACTGTAAGGATATGTAATTGCCATGTTTAAATGATTAAGTAGAATTAAACACTGGCACTTTTCATATTACCACAGATGAATTACCACACACGTTTTATATTGAAGGCATGCGTTCTCAGCCAAAATATCTACGTTCTCAGCCGCGAGTTAGCGGCTGTGCTAGTTAATAGTCTATGAGCAATTTATCTGTCAAATTTCATCAGGTTCCCAGCTTTCAAATTGTCACTAAACATATAAATAAATGCAATTTTCAGACACTTTGAAAATGTAGATCTCCAAATCCAATATTTTTCTATATTTTTTTTACTTTAATGTCAATTATGTATTGTTATCGAAATCAAGTAACATGGCTTTATTCCACACCTTCTACCCTCATCTTTAATTCGTTGGCATCATCTATGTCATGATCATGGATTTTATTTCCAATCATGATCATAGATTTTATTGCTAAATATTCAGTAAATATATTGAAAACCTTCCAATATATTACACCTCTGAATGTGTGGTGGAATCAACTGTATCGTTCTATATTCTTAGAACAGTACTACTAGAACGTGCTATGTATGGAAAATGGAAAAGGAACAAAGTTCCAAATTTGCGCGATTCTAGGCAGATTGGGTCCACAAATCAAGACCAATCATCATTGACAATCGTGATTCATACTTCCTTCTTTGGACGAACGTGGTCCGTGCAAACTTCAAAACCTTGTTGGCGATACATGGTCCGTGGAACAGAAAATGGTGTAAGCCATGTGTACCACAAGAGTCAAAGGTTTATAAGATGCCATTTTTATCATTCTTATGGTTATGATTGGAATTGGTTAAATGTTTTTTTTATTCTAATTTAGGGATGTAAATTCTCTTCACAAATTTTTTATTTTTTATTGTTTAAATTAAATTTTTGAATATAAAAAATAAAACTTTTAAACTAAACTTTTATGAATTACACATACTTTAAATAAACCTAAATCATTATAAATAAACGTAACTCACATAGTAGTAAGGTAATGTCCCTTTCTTTTCAAGTTTAAACATATGAACTTGTAGTGAAGTATGAAGGGTATGGAAGAGTAATTGTGCACATGAAATAATAATTATATAAGAGAAATAATGGCTAGTATCTAGAATGGTTTTTTATATGAAACAATTTTTTGAAATTTTGCAGTAAAACTTAAGAAATATAAAACTATATTTATAACAACTTTTTATGTCTAAAAATAATTAAAATTTTCTAGACATAAACATAAGAAAATTATTGAATATAAAGATGATTCATTTTTATATAGATTGATTCAAAAATAGACTTAAACAAATCTAACATACCTATCATTATTTATATGAACTCTCTAAAATAACAAATACACAAGAAAACTATTGAACACAAAGTTTATTCTAAAGAGTTATTTATCGGTTCTTTGAATCTCATATGCTTGAAACCATATTATATAGGAATGTACAATGTTAAAAAATACATGCCTATATGCTTTAAAAACTTAAATGAACTTGGCAAAAGAATAACAAGGAATACAAGGGTGCAAGGAACTAGGTTAATGGATAAAGTCTTATTAGAAGTATCTGAAGTATCTGTGTGAACTAAATAAATCAATTAATAACTTCTTTTCCTTTTGCAAGTTGTAATTAGATTATTCTAGGAATCATTGTAATCAACTTTACTTATGTGTCATAAATTATATGAGTTGTTTGAAATGGTAGACACACAAATAGTATAAGACCAAGATGATATGCATATAGATCAGATGCAAAAGATACATAAACAAACTTAGTCTATGTATCATTATGTCTATGAGGAGTTTGAAATGATAGATAGATAGAGAACATAAAATAAATATTATTTGTATTTATGTCTAATCTAGAGAAAAAAAAGATGAAGAGAAAGTTATAAAAACAAAAATGCATCATGTTGATTGTCGTGCTATAGTAGAAATATTGCAATTATGATTTATATTCTTGATAACAGTGAAGCACATAATGTTGATATTCATCACATTAGCGCGCATTCAAGAAGGGAGAGAGGTGCCAAACCTCTCATTTTTCCTTTAATTTAAAAACTCAATCTAATAAATTGTTATTAAATGTTGTAAGGCTCAAGCAGAGCGAGTTGATGGCTTTGTAAAGGACGTATATAGAGTCTCCTTGAATGTATGGCGGTAGGTTGATCTAGATCCAATTTGGACTAGATTTTCATTTATTGTAATAAGCCTCAGTGGATAGGAATTTTAATGGTGATTAGACACCATTAGTGTAGTTTGGAGTGAAGGCTCGAGGGGGCCCTCTTTTGTAAAATCATTGTAATCAATTATCACATTATTCAAGTTCAGAGAAGTAGGAGAGAGACGAGACTCTATTGTAGTCTGAGATTGCACATATTGTAACCAAACATTCATATATTAATATAAAAGAGAATATTCCATTGTTCATGAGTTTCTGTGTGGTGAATGTTTGTTTTTTTAATGTCATATGTTTGTTTTATGAATACATGTTGTAGATGTATGTGATATATTTCATCTATGGGGATAAGTTAGAATTCACTATATTTCTATGAGTTTGATGGGTTATTATGGGTTCTTTTAGGCTAAGTGAAATGATTGCATGATAGAGTATTGAGAACTCTCTCAGCCAATGCAAGGAGTGTGCATTTGAATTTCAAATCGAATTCATAGGAGAATGTTCCAGGAGGGTAGACCAGGATAATTATAGACTTAGAGAGGATCCTCAAGGTTATTGAATACCTTGGAAGAGAAAATTTGCAAAGAAGCCACAAAAAACAGAGTTGTTGAATATTCTATAGAGCTCTGTCAGGTGGGCATTGAGCGGGTGAAGGGTGTGCACGAGGGAACTCTTTTTTGAGTTTAGATAGGAGAGTGTTAGGGAGGACACCCCAAAGTTACTGAATACTCTGGAAATATGTTGAAGGAGAAGTACTCCAAAGATGTTGAACACTCTACAGGAAAGTCTCAACAAGAAGTGCTTTGAGTAGGTGCAAGGAGTGCACAAAAACAACACGTTCTAAAGTGTGGGAGGAAGTCAAGGAGAAACAAATTTGCTAAACACTCTGGGGAAGAGCTCTGCAAGTGTTCATTGAGAGAACGGAAGGAGTGTGTTGGTGAACCTGGAAGAGATTAGGATCTAGGAGGAAGACCTGTGCAAGGAGTGCACCAGGATAACACTTAGACAAAGAGTTGAAAGACGTCTTCTTAAGTTTGAGTTGAGCACAAGGAATGCGTAGAGGTGTGAACCTACTCCAAGTTCAGAAGCTCAAGAGGAATAACGCAGAGAGTGCCAGGAGGGCACTAAAAAGTTCTTTGAAGGAAGATGAGGGTGAGACCCTTAAGAGACTAAGCAAGTTCGAAAGATTAGGAGGAATAGTGCAAGTTTTCATAGTGAAGGCGTAAGTGTGCACCAGAGATGAGGTCAAATTACGTTGGAAAATCTCAATGAGGGATAGCGTTTTAGAAGCCCAGATGAGACCCAAGTAGCCAGGCTTGCAGGAGAAGATTCAAAGGCTGAAACCTTTGAATAATTACAAATTCTTCCAATTCGGGAGAAAGCGAAAGCTCATGAGGAGGAGCGACAACAACGGTTGGATCAAGATGCAAGAAGAGACATGGATCATTAAATCCTACGTCCAGATATCATAAGGATCACATAGAGGAGGAGTAGATCCCAATCATTGGATCTAAGCGCGGAGGACCAACAATCGTTGGATCCAGGTAAAGTTCACCGACTTTAACCCTTTTTAAATGTAGAGGAGAGAAGACTCACTGAAGTCCCAAAGTCTCGAAGACTTAAAGTGGATCAGGACCACCCATCATTCAGAGGGATAGGTGGTGAAAGATCTAGAAGTCTAAAGGAATTTCACTACGGGATATTCCAGGTGAGCAGCGAGCGAAATCATTGAATCNCATCCTAGCCATTGGTGCTGGGGAGGGAGATGTGGAGTGAGATCTGAGACTCCAGAGGAATTGCACTCTGGGATATTTCAGATGGGGTGGTTAAAGAATCACCGAAGTCCTGAAGAACCGAAGTAGATCTTAGTCATTGGAAGAGGAAGGCACATGGCAGTTGATCATTAACTTCGGAGGAGAGGCACTCCATAGGATTTGAAGTGTCAAGCTTCGAAAATTCCTGAAGATTGAAGTAGGGGAGCAGATCCTGGCCATTTATCGTTAGGAGGCACATGGCATTATATCTCGAATTCCAGAAGGGAGGCACTCCAAGAGAAAGAGGGTAAAAAAGGCAGAAAAACTCCCGAAGTCGTAGGGATCTGGAGGATATCTGAGTTGGTTGTTGCAAAGGATGTGTTTGAGTGGATCATGGAATTCAGAGCAGCAGCACTCCGAAAAATCGAAGGTGTGGAGGTAGGGAAAATTCAAAAAGTCGTTGGGAGATGAAGAAGATCTGGGTTGTCCATTGGTGAGGATATGTGTCACTATATCCCACACTCTAGAGAATAAGTTCTTCAGAGGAATTAGAGTGTGGAAGAGTGAGGAATCCCGAAGGATAGAGCGTCATAGTTCATCTAAACCATCAGATTAGGGGGAGAGGCATCAAAGGATCCCTCACTTCGGAGGTCATACACTTCGGTGAAAAGTGGAATTAGGTGGAGTGAGAAATCCCAAAGACAAGGGCATTGGAGTCCATCCAAGTCATCCATTAGCAGAGGACAGGTGTCGGTCGATCCTTCATTTCAGAGGATAGCCACTTCGGGGAAAAATGGTGTTGCGTAGGTGGAGAACTCATGAAGCCTGAAGCACAGAGTTCATTATGACTGTGATTCAGAGTAGGATGTGTGTCGCCAAATCAGAGACTTCAAAGGATTCACAACGAGGAGAGATCGGGAGAAAAATGGTCGAAGTCAAAACAGATCTGAGTCATCGATAGTAGAGGGCGTGTGTCAGGATATCTGACATTCTAGAAAGATTTCACTTCGGAGGTTTGCATGTGTGGAGACTCAGTAACTACCAAAGTGCATAATCATGAAGTAAACCAGAAACGTTGATGTTATATATACACATGGCATAATATCCCGCAGTCCGGAGACTTGGCACTCCGAGTGACTTGAGAAGAAGTGGTTTTGAATTTGCCGAAGCACTAGAGCCTGAAGTTTTTGTGGGTCATTTATCTAGGAATGGAGAAGGGACCGTCGATCCCTCCCGCATCATTTTGAAATTTCGCTAGTTCAGAGTTAGGGAGAGTTGGAGACAGATGAAATGAAAACATCCAGAGCCCGAAGCTCCGAAATGCCTTTTGAGGCTAGCCCTGGGTCACACCTCGAGGTCATATGAAGAAAGAGGGGCCTAGAAAAAGGATCTAGTGCATATTATTTGAATTTTGAAAGGGAATAGGGGCTTAGCAGGAGCCCGCAGGTTTCATAGAACCTGTGCCTTAGGAATAATGGGGCATGTGAAAACTTGTTTGGGGGTCCAACAGGGGCCCTAAGAGTTGATCTGACTCTAGTTATTGAATATCCTTGACTGGAAGGTCACACATTCCTTAGAAGAGAGGGGTCCTGCATCACCATGTTTAGTATCAACATACACATTTGTATCATACATTTTTTTTTATAATGACACATAGGGTCTGCTATTTATAGCTTCAATATCTAACCAACTTCCTTGGAATCTAGAATATCTTATGCACATATAACTGTTAGTGGTTACAATTGATTCCGTAAAATCTTCAATGTCTAGTCGACTTCACAAGGATGCTTAACCTGATCGTCAATGCGTCCAAATTGTATTCAATTTCTCAGTTGGTCGATATACTGATCAAATATCTTTGATTGTTGTAACATACCCCATCTCAACTGAGTAACAATACGTGCACAATACACATTTGAATTTAATATTTTCTACTTAATAATCTCCTATATCTTACCAACTATAGATCACACACAAATTTAACCATTTGAATGATACCATAGCTCTAAATGCATCTATAAACATATATTAAAAACATGAATGCATCACGTAAGCACACAACAAACACATAATATTAATATGAACCTTTTACAAAACAAAATATCATCAAAAAAGAAACAAAAAAAACATATTTGTATATATAATAACTAAGTGGTTGCGTACAAAGGACATACCTTCTAGCCATAGCCATTATTGTTCATTTCCTCTCAAAAATAGGCCACCCATGAGATAAGGATATGAGTCCAAAATCATATTTGTCCCTATTGGTTTTCCACTCTCCACAGAAAAAAACCCAAAAACCTAGGTTCTACTCCCACAGTAGTTCCAATCCTCCAAATCTCTTTCACACGGTCTGCACAACCCAAGGAATGTGCGTCCTTCACTTCTCACAATCCCTAAATGTGTAAAAAAAAATTATTAGTGCTTCCATTGCGCTCGGTTGGACAAGAATATCTCAACCGGGGAATTCCAGGAACACTTAGTTTCTCAAGGAGTGCTCACAACAACCTTCACAAGGCTCTTGAGTCATTTCCTCAACAAGAAAACACACTACAGGATGATATCCCATTTTACAAGTAGAGAGGCCTTTCTCCCAGCATAAAACACATAAAAACGATGGTTTCCTTCAAGAAATACATGGTTGGTGCTCTTCCCAATACTTTTCTCCTCTCTTTCTTCCAAAAATATTCATGTAAATCTCTTCTCCATTCTGCATATGAATCTCCCTTCTTCTCCCTTTCTTTATTGAATCTCACTCTTCCCACCCTCTTACATGAGTTTAATGATTGGATTTTGGAACACTCAACATCAAATAGAAGGTTTTACACTGATAATAACTTCAGGAATGTGAGTTGGATTAACACCCATGAATAAAATACCCCCTTGGACCCCTCTCTCTTATGGAATCATATCCCCCCGTCATTTTCATCCCTCTCGTATCACAAACAACAATTACTACTTTTATTAATCAATTCAATGTACATAATAATAATTCATCCACTATACATATTAATCAATAGAGGCTTTTCCCCCAAGCATATCGTCTCACCAACCAAAATGATAGTTACACAATTACATTGTAATTTGTGGGTGTTAAAACTAGGGATGTTACATTCCCCTCCCCCCTAATTTTTGCATTGTCATTAGTGCACAACACCATGTGGTGTACATACAATTACAATGTTGTTCTCTTTGGTATTTAATCATATAACATACCCAACCCCCCAACTGAGCAAAATTATGTCTATAGAATCATTAAATCATTAATATTTACTGCTAACTAAATTCTTGTAGCCTACCAACTACATATCACACACATATTTAACCATTTGACTGATACCATAGTTATAAATGCATCTAAAAACATATATTAAAACATGAATGCAACTATTCAATAAAAAAACAAACACACAACATTCATATAAACCATTTACACAATGAAATACCATAAGAACATAACATAAACACTTATCTCTTAATACTCAACCAACTCGTTGCATACAAAGAATGAACCTCCCATCCATAGGCACCGTTGTTCATTTTATCTCAACACGATTCAACCACCAATATGAGGGTATGATTCCACAAGGAGATCCATCCCACCGACTATACACTCTCCACACACAACATCCCCAGAACCTAGGTTGTACTCCCACAATGGTTCCAATCCTCCAACTCCCTCCTTTCCCCACAATGTGCACTACCCAAGGAATGTACCCCCTTCACTGCTCACATTCCCTTGGGATACACCATTTGTTTATTAGATCCCTTAGTTCACTCGGTTGGCCATAAACATCTCAATTGGGGACTCTATGAACTCTTATCTACTTCAATATTTCTCACAACAACCTTTCCAAGTCTCTTGAGTCATTTTCTCCACAGAAAAACACACTACAAGATTACAACTTGTTTTGTAGGCACATGATCCTCTTTTCCAGCATAACCATAACCCAATAATGGCTTCCTTGGATCATATCATGCATGGTGATCTATACAACACTCCCCTTGCTTCCCAAAAATTGCATGTAAAAATTGTCTCCATTCTGCATACAATTTTCCTTCTTCTTTCTTTCTTGCTTGACTCTCACTCTTCTGAAAGATGATTGTACTCAATCCCCATGCTTCCAATAACTATGGGATGTGAATTTTCACAACCACCCTCTTACATGTATTCAATGATTGGATTTGGGAACACTCAATCATAAATTAGAAGGTTCATACACAATGATAATAATTTCAGGAATGTGGGTTGGATTCATACCCATGAATAATTCCCCCTTGGACCCCTCTCTCTCGTGGAATCATATCCCCCCATCATTCGTTATCGCTTTTGTATCATAGCTAATGATTACAACTTTAATTAATTATTTAATGCACATAAAATACAATTCGTCCCCTGGACACATTAAATCAATACTGGCTCTTCACCCCAACACATCGGATCACCAACCTAATTTATATTTATACAATTACATTATATTTCATAGGGATTAAAAGTGTGGATGTTACATTCCCCTCCCCCTTATTGTTTCTCTGTACTTAGTGCACAACACCCTACATGTGTAATTTGGCTTTACAATTTTGGCTCCCCGGTCATTAATCAACATATAAGCTCTTTGACCCAAAATCATACAAGAATTCCAGCCTAAATAAATTTACATATGAAATTTTCCCCTAACACCACAAATTCATACGCACTCTGGCCCCCAAAAAAATCATAAACACCTAGGCACTCCAGCCCCAAAACATAGATACAGAGATACCCTATCCTAATATATATGTGTGTGTGCGTACATAGGAACTCTGGCCTAAAACATATACATAAACCTATGGAATTCTCTTATAGCTATCCCAATTTCCCCCATCTCTCTTCCTATTGACTTGCTCAACCCAAGGACTGTACCATTCATTTATCATATTTGACCCAAGGAATGTTCCCACTTTAGTGTTCCTAGGCCATCAAGTTGCACCATCCATTTATTAGAGTCTCTCTAGCACAAATCACTAGGAATCTCACTATTATGATCTCAAGGGAATCACTACTAGGAAGAACTACCAGGATATAACCAATTAGAAACCTTGTTGGTACAATTCAACTCACACAAGAGTTCACTCTTCAGGCCTGACAACTTGGTTCTTCGATAGTGCAACACAGGACTTCAATATTGATGCATGACAACCCGGTTCTTCTTGTTGTACTCACCCTCTAGGCTGAGAATCCATTTCACTGTGTTCTCACACAGATGAATTCCTACTTGCTTCTATACTTCAACTACCAATCTATAACCCATGAAAACCATCCCATCTGCATCATATTCATACAATCAATATGAGACAACATTATAAAATTTTCACTATAAAATTTCAAATCTATTTTACAGAGGAAAACAAAGTTCCCCAAACCTAAATTTTATTCTCATAGTTGTTTGGCTCTTGCAACAATATATATGAGTCTTTCGTATGGGATTACATCCCTACCATATCCAACACCATTTCCCATGCAATTTTCTCAATTTTCAAGTAGCCAAACAAATTGTTAGCATATCATAACAATTTTCAATTATTAATTTCTCAAATCTCTTTATACAAGAAAATAAATATTTCCACATGTGAGATTTTTTCTCATTTGTTTGGCTCTTGTAGTTTTATATATTATTCTTCATTATGGTCTTACGCCATTTCCATATCCAAGATCCTTCTACCTACAATTTCATCAACTTTCTTGCAGCCAAACAAGTTGTTAGTATCTCATGCACAGTATTTGCATCCAGTCCATGAAGTGATTTTTAGAATTATATTAATCTAAAAATTCCACCACTTCCAACCATTATTCATATTAAAATTGGAATTCAACCATTAATTGTACATGCATTATCAACATACCAATATTTTCATAATGCAATCAAACTTTATTAATAATAAAACTATTATGCCAATAATCATGGT